>JASFAX010002676.1:0-45054 GCA_030737875.1 Allium sativum | reverse complement strand
AAATAAAATTGGGAAAATATATGATTGGAATACGACTGTGCTAAATTTGATTAATTTGAGTTATTTAGAATTTGGTAAGATGATTTATGACTGGGTTCAAACTAATAATGTATACTCGAATACAAGAATTCGGTAGTGAAGTATAAAATTGTTAATTAATTCACAAGAAGTGAATTGTAAACAAGAATGGTAAATGAAGCGATGTATGAATAACGAGTGTGAAGAATTTTGAATTGATATTTGAATAAAATCAAAATTTATTTGATACGATGAGTTCAGATTTCGATAAAAAGAAATAATGTTACTTTTTAGAAGTAAATAACATCGGATGCAAGGATGTTGCAAATGAAATTGAGGATAAAGGTAATAGAGTCAACTAGGACGGTGAGATTATTCTGAAGTTCAGAATATGATATCGAATGACAAATTATTCGAAAGGAAGTTATTTATTGAGAACAATTATGTCGAATTTTAGGAAAGCATTATTTACTTTCTGTTGTTAATTAAAAATTCAAGATGTTATTAAATAATTTGTTTATGTATTCAGATTAAAGAATAAAGTAAGTTTTTAAAGTTACATATCTTGAAGGCGTGAATTATTGTAAAAGAAGTAAATTCTTAACTTAAAATCAGAAATTTCGAGAATAAATGTTGTGTTGGTGTTTGAAGTGGTGAATTTAATCTATTTCAAAGTTAATAAGGTTGTCCAGTTAAGATATGAGAGATAGATATAACCCAACTTGATTAACTTCATCAAGGTTCGATAGCAAGTATTGGTTAAGTGAAGTAAGATAATAAGTGTCAACGGTTAAGTGGGAATGACAACGTTTTATTTAACATCTATTTAAGTCCAAATGACGAATTTAGAAATATTTCTAGAATAAATAGAATATATATTCTATGGAATACAGATTTGCGAATAAATGGAAATATTTTCCAATAAGAATTATAGGGAATAAATATGATAATTGGGAATGTTATCAAAAGGCCATGAGAGGTTAACAGATTTTGATAAATCTAAATGGTGAGAAATGAAGAATTAAAAATTCCATGATGAGAATGAGGAGCGGCGGGACGTAAGAGGAATAGATTCGTAAACTCAATTTGGTAATTGCATAAGCAATGATTTGATAAGAAAAGGAGTTAAGGAATTTAGAACTTGACTGGAGATTAGTTAAGCTGAATAATTTCTTGAGTATTGATCTGATGTTGGTTTCGGTCTTTGGGGTTGATACTTAGCGAGTTGTTCGCTTGCTAATTGACGGTCGAAGGATGTGAATATGAGAGAGAAGTAGAGCATAAGGAGAAAATTATTATAAGGGGGAAGAAATAAATTCTGGAATTTTGGAAGAGTAAAAATTGGTATTAAGTGATGAAGTGAGTAACTGGAAAATTTTGAGACATGAGAGCATTCAGATTTGAATTGATTAAGGAACTTAATAAATGGGAAAATTGGAAGAAATTTGGTTTATAACAACTGAATTCATAAATCGTAGTTTGAAAGAATATCAGATATCTGGATTGACGAAGAGAACGAAACTGAAATTTTGAAATAAGAAAGGAATTTGAGGATATTCGATTTCGGACATTGAATATTGAAATTTTCGAAACTTACATGAAAAAAATATAAGAATTCATGAATTGGATAACTACTGAATTGGAAGGTAATCAATTTGAAGTGAGAGCTTATATAGCAGAATTTATATAAGAATGAGGTGTTTGGAAACATGTTTTGAAAAGAAAATCTTATGTAAGTTGACATAAATACGATTTATGAGAAATATGAAATAAAGAACTATATATACGTTGTATTATATGTTTCAAAATCAAGATAAGGAAAGTACCTTCCTTCTTTATGAACTTCGAGTTTAGTTGAGATATGCTGCTGGTGGTAGTAGGTTGTCCGGACATAAAACTCATGAGTTGCCATTAAGCACGACTACTAGCGTAATTCGCAGGGCTGCAGATAGCCTACGGCGGTCGGATGTTTCCTGAGGGAATCAGGCGTAACCATTGTGATCGCTACGATCTAGAGTTGTTGGAATTCGACCGTGTAGCGAAATTCGCAGGGCTATAGATAGCCTATGGCGGACGGATGTTTCTTGGGGCAACCAAGCGTAATCATTGTGACTGCTGCGATCTACAGTCGAATTAAAAGGGCGTAATCCGCAGAGCTGTGAAAGCTCACGGGTACGGATGTTTCCTGGGGGATCCCGGCGTAACCATTGTGTACCTGCGGTCCACGTGGTAAATTGTCTACCGGTGAAAGAGATGTAACCATTAGAGTTACTAAAGGTAGTATGATGAGCCGTGCAAGTGTTTGAGATATCTTAGTGAAAGTGAACCACCTGTATAATGCAGTAGTTTGTCTTCGGGACAGGATTTGTCTTCGTAACCTCATTAGTCCTCGTGACTTGATATATTTTCATAATTCCATGATTTGTTTTCGTGACTCTGAGATAGAGCTGTTAACGCTCAGTGACCTCAGGTTTTCTTTCGATTCTTAAATATCTTTTGTTGATCTTTCATGACGAAATTCACAGGGAAGTGAATTCCTATGGATACAGATGTTTTCTGGGGGATCCAGACGAAACCATTGTGTTATCTGTGATTCGTGAACAATCAACATATCAACATCACACTGGTACTTTCCGTATCTGTTTTTAAAAGAATATTTTCACTGGGAGTTGAAACAAGGATATTTAGTGCTTGTAGATTTTAGTCGTGCGCCTGGCCAGCGTATGGCTAACATCTGTGAGAACGACAATAAACTTGTCAAACTTCGAGTTATATTTTGGAATTAGATTATACCTAATTTAATAAGTTAAGAAAAGGATTTCAGAGTATTTTCAAATCCATAGCTTTGGAATAATATTTTATGCATATATATATATATATATATATATATATACACTAATTTCGTGTTATATATATAAAAGTTATAGAAGCTTTAAATTTTGGAAATTCTTGACAATTTGTAACTTGAAAAGGAAATGTTATTTACACTCTTCAATGAGTGTTGGGAAAGATTAAATGGATTGAATGTAAGGAGATTGGGTTGATGGTTGCGAAGCCTGGACCCATTACAGTTGCAACGATGGATAAGTAACCCTGACAAATAAGGTTATAATAAAATTTGGAATAGTTTGAGATGTATAAATCCAACTTATGTAGAAATTGAGAATTTGACGAGATTGGGTTTAAAAAGAAATTATATGGTTTAAATCTCATAGAAGATTAGATAGAGTAAGAAATTGGGAGATATATCGAGATAATTTGAAATAGAAATTTGATATAGCTTTAAAAGGCATGGAAATAAATAAAACCTAAGTCGGAAAATAAAGAAAATCGTGTTTGAATTTTTTTCTTTTTTGATCTCTAACTATAAGAAAGGGGATTTGATTTTCCGATTGAATTGAATGTGATGGATAAACAAGAAAGTTCGATAACTTAAATATCAACATTTAAATTAGTTATGAGAAATTACACACGAATGTGAAAATTTGAAGTCCATATTGGTATAACTCTAACGATCCTTCCTTTTCGAGGACGAAAAGTTTTAAAGGGGGGAAGATTGTAACATCCTAGAAATTTCGCCAACTGGAATGTGAAGTTTATTTAAAGATTTAATTATTGATGATCATTTTTATATTGATACTAGAGTTAGATATTTAAAATCAAGTATATTATTTGTGTATGAATTGAATTTTTTTTGAGTATTTGAATCGGATTTGGAATTCGACTAGAAAAAATATGAACGGTTGAATTTGAAAATAAAACGTTATTGATTTTAAATAAATTTTGAATATCTATTATAATGAGAAGTGGCCTAGATATATGTGTAAAGGAATCTAAATTTAACATTTCAAATTTGGAAACAAACGTAGTCATTTTGTGTGGACAAACGAGATAAAGTCAGTAAGCCGATAAATAAAAATAACATCTTTATACAAACAAAGTCAGAACTCGGCCAAATAAATTTTATTGATTTCAGAATATCGAGGCGTGATGGTACGTAAAATTTCATCACGATTAGAGTTGGTTTGTGGCTGTTCAAAACTAAAACGTCGACAAGTTTTGCGGTAGAAGATTTAAGGAAACGTAAATAAATAAAGTAAATAAATAAATAAAATAAAATGTTGGTTCCTTCCTATGCACACTATCGATTCCTTGGCTCCCACGAGTACTTGCTACCCACGGGTTCTGCTCTTATAAATCTCGCTTCTTCCTCAATTTCTTCAGGAAGAAAAATCCATCCTTTTTTCACAAATCAGAAATCTCGTTCTTTTTATGGCCAAAGCCAAACCCTTTCCCCAAAACGAAATCATGGCGCCCCCAAAATTCGTGGCCTCCGGTAAATCGCCACTCGAAACCAACCTCCACCATCACTAAATCTAAAGCCTCTACCTTCCCTTTCCCAAAATCCTATCGAGCCACAGCCCTTCGAGTATCAAGGCCAACGGTCACGGCAACCCGCTCCCATCTTATACTACGCTGCAACGTTGTCAGCACCGTCGATCTTTCGCACCACCTTCGGCACGACTGCTAGGTGCAGCAAAGTATGCAGATTGGGTGGCATCCCTTTTATCCTTGTCTTCATCCAAAACGCCATCCAAAGGTGAGCATTCACTCACGATTGATCATTTTATTCAAGTAATATAATTTCAATTTGAAATAAAAAACATCATGAAAATATGTGACCTTGATATTGAACTATTGTTTGTTGTCTAAGTAAATTCCACATGAAATTCTATATGGAATTGGTTTGATTTGTTTTTCTGCTATGTTAGATATTGTTCTTGCCTTGCGCCTGTTACGTTCTAATGTCTCCTGTCAATTTACACCTGCTGCTTGTCACCAAAATTGATGATTTTCTTTGTCTACTATGGTACCAGTTAAGTATAAGAAAAAAATATACATTAGAATTCACCCTCACTACCTCTGTTATCGCCTTGTGGTTTTGCTGGCGGGTTCGTTGACCCTAGCTTGTTCATTTGTTTGAGTTTGTTATAAGCATGTTACCTTTACTTGTTGAGAGTTTTTGTCCATAACCACCGAATGATGAACTCGGCTATGTTTATACGTGGAGGCCAATTCGAAGATGTATATACATGTACCTAGTATATGTGTATTCATGTAGGATGGCATACGTATATACACAAGCTGTTTTATTTAGCGAGTCTCTAAATTGCGAGTACTGTATTCAAGTATCAAACCCTGGCTGTTTCCCTAACTAAGCTATATTACTATACCCAGTAATATATACTCTCAGGCATCTGAAAAATGATTTTTTTTAACCTTGTCATCACTAGGTGATATTATTGCAGTGGAATTTTCAATGGTAGAAATTTGGCCTAAAAACTTTGCAGTTTTTCTATAGCTCATTTGACAACTATGTTCATAACATAACCATGTTCTGCGGCATAACCATCTGTGTAGAACTTCTAAGCCTCAGTGGTTTTAATGGGTAATTGGCATCTACATAATTCACGGCAATATGATGCAGGTTTATATGATACAGGAATAAAGTACAATTAAGATAAATACTTATGTATATTTTGTCATATGAGTTGCAACTGGAACAATTAACGTATAACGAGGTTTACTGTTAAATGATAGAATTCTAGTTAACAAAAATGAATTAGCACTAGAGACAAATATATATATATATATATATATATATATATATATATATATATATATATATATGTATATATATATATGTTTTGTCATATAAGTTGCAGCTGGACATGTTAGTGATGCATTAATGATTATGTAGATGCCTGTGACTTGTATTTTGACACTTTTTTCACTTTACTATGTTTTATACCTTTTGGACAGAGATTTAGTTGAAGGTTTACGTTGTTAACTTGATTTATAAATTTGGAATGACCCATAAATTTTAAATGGTATTCTAAAATGTTTTGGAAAACTCTTACTCCCTTAGTTCGACGCTGGAGCTTGTAGGATGCACATTGGAGTTTACATTTATATTTTCAAATGGTTATCTATCATATATTCACTTCTGCTTTTAATATTTTTGAGTGTGCTTTGTAATGCATGAGTTGGTGTTTAGTTTTAAGAATGTATGTGTGCATTTATATTCTGTAGTTGCAATTGGGGTATATGTGTAGTAATCATTGAAACTTATGCATGTATTTGAGTCAGCAATGACCCCAGATTGAATTTAGCTGTTCACATTGTAAACATGTGATATGCCTGATGTTGGCACTTTTACTTTTATCACATTTACGGATTAACGGGTTTTTCATGAAACCTGGGACTAAGTGACCATAACCAACATAAGTTTAAAATCAAAAACAGTCATCTACGTATTGAGTAAAACATACATATTTTCTTTTCAGATTTACCTATATCATGCTAATGGCATGGATGCCTTACTGGTAGGAAACAAGAGTTCGTAGTATGGAACATACATGAATTTTTCGATAATAGCATTATTGTCATTAGTATAATGTAGGTTTCAGTCTTGCAGTTTTAGACCAGACATTCTGGGTTAATAACTTGAGTTGTATTGATTATCTAAAATTCGAACTTACTGAGAAAAATAAAATAAAATGAAATTAAAGCAAGGTGCACGTATTAGTTCATACACTGGTACAACCATTTCATTGCATATTAGGTACTGTGAAATCTTATAATTTTTGGAGCATTTTTGCTCATGTTTATGCTGTCATGTAGTGTTCCTTATGGCCATTTTTATTAAAATATTGGCATCATAAACGTCCACCTGCGACTGCAGTAAAGACTAGCATATTTGTTGTGCCTTGTTGAAAATTATAACCATACATTTGAATTTGTTGTCCCCTGAACACATCATGCGCCGATGTTGTGATTTGTTTATTTTAGTAATTGCCTAAGGTTCGCTCCACTTCATATCTTGGGTATTCTAATTTTAGGATAAGAATATATATAACCAAACCAACAGTAAATGTGCAGCTAAATCTGGGTATGTTAACAGAGATATATGTGCTTACCATTTTAGGTGTATTTGCCTCGAAAACTGATCTTATTGTGTCTCCAGAACCTGCATGATGTCATGTTACCTTTATATATGTTCAGAAGGTCAATCAATGTCATAATAACATCTTGACTTGAATCTGAAGCCTAAACACCTGCTGCATGTGAAAGTAAACCCATATGGAACTAAGTGAATACGCCCCTGACTTGGGTTATTGTGTGTATTGTTCTTTTTTTTTCTTTTTGTACACTTGTAACCCACATACCTGCCTTGACTGTATAGTTTGGTAGTTGTATTCCTAGCCGCTCCATGTTGCAATTATGCAGCAAGTATTCGAAGTTTTAACTTGGTCCATGATTACCATTATGTATGCCTGGAAATTGTTGTTGGTTTGCCTTTAAAAACCGCTTCATTTTGCCTGCTATTTTGCTGCCCTGTTTTACTGTTTATTTGCGTGGCACTTATGAGCTTCAGGGCACTTGTTATTTGTGGTGGCGGAATGCTGGGGCAGTACACACGTGTACTTGTGCTCGTGTGTACATGCAGGCTTTCGTGACCATATGTCCCTAAAATAAAAACTGATATGGACAGCTACTACACAACTTATATTTTGTGAATATTTCGAAAGTCGGGATTAGCTATTATATTTCAGTTTCAATCGAAGTTAACTTACTTGAACAAATGATTAACCCTGACCCGATTGTTTTATGTTTTGCATGGAATGTTCAGGTCAGGCTCGAGCATTTCAGATTTTAAGATCACAGCTTAGGATCCGAAGATTGACGAAACTGGGGATTCCAAAGGCGGTGCGCTCTGAAGTTTAAACAGTAAAGATTTTTATTTGTATTTAAATTGTTTTTAAATTCTGCTGTATAGAAAATGTTGTATAAAACTCTGATTATATAATATAGCTATTTTTTTGCTCAATACTGTGATATTCTTTATTATGTGTTTCTTGTGTTGATTCTGTGTTTAAACTCGGTAAGCTAAATAATGATCCGTCGATTTGGACGTTTTGAATTAGTTTATTTACTGGTTTAAAGATGTCAAAAAGGCGCGACGTTACAGTGTCTGACCTCTCCACAATTGAAACAAGCATTCTTCTTTCTTTTGCAGTCCTTGATCAAGTGACCCTCGCATCCACAATTATGACACTTCCTCTTATCTCGAGCTTTGCCATTTTTCCACCCTTCTTTTGTTGTTGTTGTTCTTTCTTGGGACACACTTTCTTATTTTGTGTTTCCTCATCCTTAGCTTCTTTCTTTTCACCTTTATCTTCTTCATGCATCAATTCCATATCAACAAGTTTCTCAAAAGTTGCTCCCATCGGAATACGAGACATAGACAATCCATGGAGGGGTTCATTCAACCCTCTAGCAAACCTCAAAGCTTTCTTGTGTGGGGTATTCACTAGCTCCAAACCAAACCTTGTCGATTGGTTAAACTTATTAACATACTCTTTCACAGACATGGCTCCTTGCTTAAGTGCCAAAAACCTTTCCATTTGTATACTTTGCTTGGCTTGAGAAAGAAAATTCATTTTAAATCTCTGTCGGAAATCATCCTAAGTCTCAACTGGACGTCCTGCTTGCATAAATTCTCACCGAAACGAAGCCTCTTCTTTTAGCTTCCAAACGGCAAACTGAATCTTCCTACAATCATCAACTTCAAAAATTCCAAACAAAACCCCCGTCTCTTTAAGCCAATTCGTTGCTTCTATAAAATTCTCAGTTCCTCGGAATGGCTTTCCACCCATAGCATAGAAACTTTTGCATATTGTAGAGAAATTATCAGCACGCAAAGGAGGAAGAGGTGGAGGAAAAGTGGTTGAAGCTGGGGAGGAACGTCTGCTTGACCTCTAGTAGGCTCCGTGGCCTTAAGATACCTACGGAACCAACTCGGTACCGTAACGCCCTCAGGAATATTAGGTTCCCCAGACATGCTGAAAAGAAAAGGAAAAAGGGATCCAAACAGAGAATTAAAGGATATTACATATGTCTTTGGGGAATGTGTTTTTTAAAACAGACTTTTCTTTTTAAAAATGCTTTCTTTTAAAACCTTTTTGAAATTTTTTCATAATCTTGTATGCGATCTGGTAACCTTCAACTCTGATACCGAGTGTGACACCCCACATCCGTTAATGTCACTCTTAAAGAGAATGCATTAAGTCTCGTGATGCATTATAGGTAAACAGAAACAAAAATATTACAAGATAGATACAAAATAACAGTGAAATTTAAAACTTTATTAAGCAGAAAACATCGTGGTTCAAAACATAGTTCCATCATGAGTCTAAAATATATAAAACCAAGTACATCAACTTAAAACTTCTGTCTTTACTAAAATCATCAACGTACAATAATAAAAGAAGCATAATCCCCAAGATATAGCAATAGTAGCGAAGATAGTAAATCAAGCAATACATCTAAGAAGCTCCAAGCAGAAGGAAAGAAGTGTCCTGATCAAGCTTGAGTATTCCCACCCTGAGAACCTAGGGGAGGGGGAATGAAAGAGAAAGAAGAGGAAACAAAATGGGTCAGACATAAAGTCTGGTAAGTCCAATTACTTTTAGCATATAAATAAATAAAAGCATCATGACAGGCATATAAGTTGGAGAGAGATAACAGTGTCATATGGCAGGTATAATGTAACAACCCGCATTCTACGCATCGGAGGATCTTAGAATATTTATTTCTTTCCCATATGAAGTCGTATGATCATGTAACTTTGGGAAACAACCATTTGACTCATTTCCATGTCCATGATTTTTGTCGATTTTAAATGACCATTTTGCCGCTAGCTGATCTTGTTTTGGCCATAAATTTTGATTGGAAAGGAATTTTGACCTGAAACCACTTCCATTTGATTCGTTTGATGGTTTACCTTTCCGTAGAGTGGTCACATGTGAAAAACGGACTTACCGTTTGGGAGATATGGCTGAAATAAGGTTTGGAAGGTGAAAAACTGCTTAACCGGGCCAAATAAGGTGATTAGTGAATGGGCCCATAACCCATTTCGGGATTAGGGTTATGGGGAGGCTGAAAAGGGGTAGAGAATCATTCCATTTCAGTTTTCTAGCCTCCACTTATCTCCAAGAAACCCTAAAAATGGCCGCCAACCTCTAAATCACCTCCAAATCATCTCCTAATCAAGGATTAAGCTTAGCAACATCGAATCAAGGGAGATCTACGCCAACTCAACATTGGAGCTGCTGTTTAGCATTGGGATTCGCATCAAATCAGAGATTTACTTCAGATCTAGAGTTTATTTGTGACTAAGGTGAGTGATTTGCATAGTTCCTCACTAATTATGGCGAATTAAGGGTAATTAGTGTTAATTAGCGAATTTAAACATGATAAAATTCTGGAAAAATATTTATAAAATCCGAAATGATGTTTTAGACCTCTGATATGAATTTGGGTTAATTTGGTTAAGTTTTGCTAATCATATCATTAGTTTCACCTAAACATGCTTAAGGGGAAATATGGGGTTTTTGGGTATGTTTGATCCATTTTACATGCCATGATTGTTGTTTTGGTGTTTGAGATCACTTCTACCTATTGTTATGACTGTATGGTATGCTTTGTGATTGATTAGTATAGGTAGAATGGTCAAAAACGCCGTCGAGTGGCGTAAATTGCTTGTTGGAAGAAGTGCAGAAAACAGATCGATCCGGATCGGAACGGAGGGAGAACCCGATCCGCTCCCGTACTTCATTCCTTGATCTATTCACTCTTCGCGTGGCATGCATCGTCCGGTCCAACCCGCTTGGAGTTCTCCGACCCGATCCGCCTTGGTACCCCGACCTGAACAAAAGTGTTACGATGAGGCTTGGAAACTACGACCCGACCCGGGGTGATGAGAAGGAGTCGATCCGAACCGTGGCAAACTGGAGGACCCCGACCCGAACCTATGATGGCGAGTGGACGTGGAGACTCGATCCGATCCGCTGAGGCGATGATAACCCGATCCAGCGAAGGGGGAGCTCACTGATCCGAATCGAACCGATGACTAAATGGAGATCCGAACCGATCCGGTGATGACCAATAACCCGATATGCAAAGGTAGTCCAAATGGAAGTTAGAGCTCAGGATCCAGTTGGGAACCAATGAGTTCACTTCATAGTTGGGGTTTGCTGCGGGACGTGTGCTAAGGAGTTGTCGACGTTCATAACTTCGATTCACCACTAAAATTGGATGATGGGCTACTTATCAGTGCAGTAGAGTCACTATGACTCGAGGGGCAAAGTGATGGTAGCAAGACTACGTTATCAGTGCAGTAGAGTCATTACGACTCGAGGGGCAAAGTGATACGTAGTAGGACTATGAGCCAGCGCAGATGGGGTGAATAACTCCATGGGGCAAGTGGACATAGTAAAGGATTGGTAAGGCTATGAGCCAGCGAAGATGGGGTGAATAACTCCATGGGGCAAGTGGACATAGCGAAGGATTAGTGGCTACGTTATCAGTGCAGTGAAGCCATTTATGACTTCATGGGGCAAAGTGATCGTAGCAAGGTATGTTGGGTGATCGAAGTGGTGAATATCGTATGCTTTACGCACTGATTGAGGGATGTGAGGATGGTTGCTATGCTTGATTGTTTGCCATCACTATGACATGCACACCCCCACCTCCGTATCTTTACACTGTTTGATATGGCACCTTAAAGTGTTGTACAGTATGTAGTGCTAACTCTTTGGTTGCAGGTCCAGGTTCAGGTATGTTTAGTCTACCTGTCATTGTTCTGTTTAGATGCCTATCGCTCATACCAGGCTTTATGTCTGACCCATAGTTCTATGTCTCCTCTTATTACTCTGGGTGCTCACACGAGCAGACTAGAGACAGGTTAGCTGGTGGTGCACGAGTAGCTGATTCAGAGGCGAGCAGGAGGCTTCCACGTATGATATATAGATATTCTCCCTGTGTCGTTGGTGGTCGCTACTTGGGCATTAGTAGTGTACCTCCTTTATCTTACTTTTGCTTTTTGAGACAGTTTGAAAAGTTGTAATAATGTTAGCTTTGGATCATAAGCTGTACTTGGATTTTCCGCTGCTATGTTAGTTTGTTTTCAGCTTATGCACTGTCTCACCTGTTTTATGTCAAGTATGTTGTTATTATATTTTATTCCATGCGCTGTGAGACATTTTACAAGTCCTTTGTTAGTTCATTTCCTTCTTCCCTTTTCTTCTGACGATCCATCTCGTGCTAACTGGACATGTGTACAACGCACTTTTGGAGTAAATGTCGGTTGGTGCGGGGCGGGCCGTCACATTTGGTATCAGAGCTCTAGGTTGCGTAGTTAACCTAGGGAAAGACACTAGGGAGAGATAGTACGTATATAAGAGAGCGTATTTGTGATTACTTTGGTTTTCAAAAGCTATATGTATATACTATTAGTAGTATAAGAATGAAGTCGTACTGCACTAGCACCACTATGGGGTCGTTAATCGTTTCTCTTTTACAGATTGACGATGAGCTGATATGCTAGAGGTGCTGGTAGAGGAGCTAATAATGGGAATGCTGCTGACATGAGGGCGATGTTTACTGACCTCATGAGGGACATGCTTAGAGAAGTGCAAGGGGAAGTTCCCAATCCCGGAATTGGTGTTGGCCCAGTAGTGTAGGCGCCTAGGGTCGATTTCGCCATGTTGTGCAAGGATTACACTAACCTTGGTGGGAAGCCGTTCCACGGAACGGAGTCGACCACAGATGTTCAGGATTGGATGGATAGCTATGATCGTACCTTCGACGACTTAGGTCTTGAGGATGCGATGAAGAGAAGGCTAGCGTCTCGTCAGCTGCAAGGGCGAGCGATGAATTGGTGGAATGCCATTAGAACAGCTACTCCAGAGGATCAAGTTACTTGGGATCAGTTCAAGGCTCACTTTAGCGAGAAATTCATTCCAGCTGCCCAGAAGTCAGTGTTGTTTAAGAGGTTCTTGGAACTCAAGAAAAATGGTAGGGCAGTCTCTGATTATATTGCTGAGTTCGACACTCTGTCAAAGCATGGGCTATCTCTTATCGATACTCCTGAGAAGAAGAATGAGAAGTTCATTACGGGGTTGGATGGATACTTGGGGGAAAGGCTTATCAACCACATCGATGAGAGTTTTGAATCGACTATGGGGAAAGCTTTGAGATCAAAGAGTCTTTACCCTAAGTCAAAGACTGAGGCTACATCTGCAGTTGGGCCAAAGCCGCAAGCAGGCGGTGGAGGCAAGAATAACTCTCAGAGTAAGAGGAAGCAGAGCCAAGCTAAGGATGGCCAGAAAAAGAGCAAGAAGGATGTTGAGTGCTTTAGCTGTGGTAAGAAGGGCCATTATGCCAAAGATTGTCTGGCCAAGACAGCGGATAAGAAGTGCTTCAACTGTGGTCAAGTGGCACATTTCAAGGATATGTGTCCGCAACCCCTTAAGGAGAAGCAGATTGTGAAAGCATATGCTATTGATGCTGTTCCTTCTTCATCGAATGCCCCAACTGCGGCGGAGAAAGGAAAGAATGTTGTTATTCAAGGTATGCTTTCTATTTATGATGTACCAGTTCGAGTTTTGTTTGATACCGGGGCTTCCCTTTCCTTCATATCTAGTGACCTGGTAGATAGGTTGGGACTGGAACCCGAGATAGTCGATAGACCATTGGTTGTGACGAACCCGATTGGTGGTTCGACTAGCCTTAGTATGATTTGTAGAAATTTGGTCTTATCGAGTCATGGATGTATGTTTGTTTGTGATTGCTTTGTTTTGGGCTTTACTGGGTATGGCATTATATTGGGAGTCGATTGGCTCCAAAGATACGGGGTGGTGGTAGACTGTGAGGGCTTTTTGGTGATAGTTAGGACGGATGATGGGCGGAGGGTAGTGTTTGGTAGTCTACCTAGTGATAGGGTAATGGCTAGTTTTGTAAATTCCCTCGACATCCCGCAGGATGAGCTGTCAGATGTGCCCGTGGTTGCCCAGTATCCGGACGTCTTCGAGGAGGTGATCGGGCTTCCACCACACCGAGAGATTGAGTTCCGTATTGATTTAGTGAAAGATGCCAGGCCTATAGTGATGCCACTTCGTCGTATGGCACCAAGGGAGCAGCGAGAGATCGGGGTGCAAGTCAGCAATCTTTTGAAGAAGGGATTTATTAGAAGAAGTGTCTCCGAGTGGGGAGCACCAGTTGTGTTTACCACTAAGGCAGATGGTTCCCTTCGTTTGTGTGCGGACTATCGCGAGTTGAATAAGGTAACGAGGAAGAATAAGTATCCTCTACCACGGATAGATGATTTGTATGATCAACTGGAAGGAGCAAGAGTGTTCTCCCAGTTGGACCTCGCGACAGGATTTCATCAGCTTCAAGTAGCGGATGAGAGTGTTCCGAAGACGGCATTTAGGACGCCGTCTGGATTCTATGAGTGGTTGGTCATGCCATTTGGGTTGACCAATGCACCAACCTACTTTGTGGATCTTATGAATCGAGTATTCAGAGATCAGTTGAATAAGTTTGTTCTTGTGTTCGTAGACGATATCCTTGTTTACTCGAGGACAGAGGAGGAACACAAGGGACACTTGAGGATAGTGATGGAGGTGTTGAGGAAACACCAATTGGAAGCGAAATTCTCTAAGTGTCACTTTAGGAGAAGGGAAGTGAGATTCTTGGGTCATGTTGTTTCCGAGAGTGGTATTGCCGTGGACCCTGCGAAGGTGGCTACAGTACAGGATTGGCCTACGCCCAAGAATGTAACAGATGTAAGAAGTTTCTTGGGGTTAGCTGGATATTATCGTAAGTTTATCCAAGACTTCTCCAAGATAGCAGCACCGTTGACTCAGTTGACTAAGAAGAATCAGTCCTTCGTCTGGGACGAAGTGTGTGAGAATGCATTCAAGAGTCTAAAGGAAAGGTTGATGCGTGCGCCAGTATTAGTCATTTCTAGAGGGAATGAAGAGATGACGGTATACACGGATGCTTGTGGTACCGGACTAAGTGCTGTATTGATGCAAGGAGGTAGGGTTGTAGCTTATGCTAGTCGGCAGCTAAAGCCGCATGAAAAGACATATCCTACCCATGATTTGGAATTAGCAGCGATCGTGTTTGCGCTAAAGATGTGGAGGCATTATCTCTTGGGAGAAAGATTTGAGTTGTTCACCGATCATAAATCGTTAAAGTATCTCTTCTCCCAGAAGGATCTGAATCTCCGTCGGCAGAGATGGTTAGAGTTCTTGGCTTCGTATGATTTTGATATCGCATACACACCTGGAAAGGTAATGCGGTAGCCGATGCCTTGAGTAGGAGACATGCCAGTTTGGGGGCTATGTTTCTAGAATGGAAGCAACTGGAGTATATCACGGGGTTTGATTTCAAACCAAAGTGTGAATTGGATCCAGAAGTGCTAGCTAGTTTGACGATCAGACCCACTTTGATAGAGCGGATTGGTTCCAGCCAGAGGAACGATCCTAATCTATTGGAAATCATCTCCAAGTTAGAGATGGACATCGACGATGAGGAGATGAATTCGTATGGGCTTGATCGAGACAGATGGCTTAGAAAGAATGGAAGACTTGTTGTACCCAACGTGAATGGTTTGAGAGATGAAGTGCTTAGAGAATGTCATCACTCAAAACTGACTATACATCCTGGTGGTAATAAGATGTATCGAGACATGAAGCAGACTTACTACTGGGAAGGGATGAAAAGAGACGTTGGGAAGTTTATATCCAAATGCATGAATTGCCAGCTAGTTAAAGCCGAGCAAAAGAAGCTTAGTGGTTTGTTGCAACCATTAGAAATTCCCGAATGGAAATGGGAGCAAGTCTCGATGGATTTCATCGATGGTTTACCAAGGACTAGATCGGGATATGATAGCATTTGGGTAATTGTGGATCGATTTACTAAGAGTGCAAGGTTTATACCAGTCAAATCGACCAGAACAGCAGCCAAGTTGGCACAATTGTATATGAAGTGGGTAGTGAGATTTCATGGAGTACCTAAAAGCATTGTGAGTGACCGAGACCCGTTGTTCACTAGTGGGTTTTGGAAGAGCTTAGAAGAGGCTCTAGGGTCAGAATTACATCTCAGTACCGATATCATCCTCAGACCGACGGTCAGACGGAGAGGGTGAATCGTATACTGGAAGACCTCTTGAGAGCATGTATATTGGATTTTGGTGGATCATGCGATGACCATTTGCATCTAGTAGAGTTTGCATATAATAATAACTACCAATCCAGTATCGGTAATGCTCCATATGAAGCTTTGTACGAAAGACCGTGCAACTCACCATCATGTTGGATAGAGACTGGCGAGAAGTTTATGCTTGGACCAGATGTGGTGAGGGAAACTTCAGATAAGATTAAGACCATTCAACAACGAATGAAAGCTGCCCAAGATAGGCAGAAGAGTTATGCTGATAAAAGGAGAAGAGATTTAAAATTCTCCGTTGGTGACTTGGTGTTTGTCAAGATTTCTCCGTTGAAGAGCGTGATACGATTTGGCAGGAGAGGCAAGTTGGCACCAAGATTTGTTGGCCCATTCCCAGTTCTCGAACAAGTTGGGAATTTGGCGTTTAGAGTTGACTTACCAGAGAAGATGGCGGGAGTTCACAACGTATTTCATGTTTCCCAACTAAGGAAGTTCGTACACGACCCAAATATGACTATTTCACCTGATCAGTTAGAGGACTTCGAAGTAGAACCCGAGGCGGTTGGGAACCGCAAGCCGATTCGTATTGTCGAGCACGATACGAAGCAACTTCGAAGGAAGGCGGTGAAGCTAGTCAAGGTTCAGTGGGGCGAGAACGAGAATGATTGCACTTGGGAGACAGAGGAGAGCATTAGAAAGACGTATCCAGAACTCTTTGCCTGGTAAGATTTACCTTGAAATTTAGTTATTCCGCATGCTAGGATAGACTTGTTTTGCCTATTTTGCATGTTTGATTGTTGTTTTATGGTTGATAGGCATGCGGGACCCTTTTGTATGTTTTGGTTAGGGAATTTCGGGGGCAAAATTTCTTAAGGGGGGGAGAATGTAACAACCCGCTTTCTACGCATCGGAGGATCGTAGAATATTTATTTCTTTCCCATATGAAGTCGTATGGTCATGTAACTTTGGGAAACAACCATTTGACTCATTTCCCATGTCCATGATTTTTGTCGATTTTTAAATGACCATTTTGCCCCTAGCTAATCTTGTTTTGGCCATAACTTTTGATTGGAAAGGAATTTTGACCTTAAACCACTTCCATTTGATTCGTTTGATGGTTTAACTTTCCGTAGAGTGGTCACATGTGAAAAACGGACTTACCGTTTGGGAGATATGGCTGAAATAAGGTTTGGAAGGTGAAAAACTGCTTAACCGGGCCAAATAGGGTGATTAGTGAATGGGCCCATAACCCATTTCGGGATTAGGGTTATGGGGAGGCTGAAAAGGGGTAGAGAATCATTCCATTTCAGTTTTCTAGCCTCCACTTATCTCCAAGAAACCCTAAAAATGGCTTCCAACCTCTAAATCACCTCCATATCATCTCCTAATCAAGGATTAAGCTTAGCAACATCGAATCAAGGGAGATCTACACCAAATCGACATTGGAGCTGTTGTTTAGCATTGGGATTCGCATCAAATCAAAGATTTACTTCAGATTTAGAGTTTATTTGTGGCTAAGGTGAGTGATTTGCATAGTTCCTTACTAATTATGGCTAATTAAGGGTAATTAGTGTTAATTAGCGAATTTAAACATGATAAAATTCGGGAAAAATATTTATAAAATCCGAAATGATGTTTTAGACCTCTGATATGAATTTGGGTTAATTTGGTTAAGTTTTGCTAATCATATTATTAGTTTCACCTAAACATGCTTAAGGGGAAATATGGGGTTTTTGGGTATGTTTGATCCATTTTACATGGCATGATTGTTGTTTTGGTGTTTGAGGTCACTTCTACCTGTTGCTATGACTGTATGGTATGCTTTGTGATTGATTAGAATAGGTAGAATGGTCAAAAACGCCGTCGAGTGGGGTAAATTGCTTGTTGGAAGAAGTGCAGAAAACAGACCGATCCGGATCGGAACGGAGGGAGAACCCGATCCGCTCCTGTACTTCATTCCTTGATCTATTCGCTCTTCGCGTGGCATGCATCGTCCGGTCCGACCCGCTTGGAGTTCTCCGACCCGATCCGCCTTGGTACCCCGACCTGAACACAAGTGGTACGATGAGGCTTGGAAACTACGACCCGACCCGGGCTGATGAAATGGAGTCGATCCGAACCGTGGCAAACTGGAGGACCCCGACCCGAACCGATGATGGCTAGTGGACGTGGAGACTCGATCCGATCTACTGAGGCGATGATGACCCGAGCCGATCCAGCGAAGGGGGAGCTCACCGATCCGAACCGAACTGGTGACTAAATGGAGATCCGAACCGATCCGGTGATGACCAATAACCCGAGATGCAAAGGTAGTCCAAATGGAAGTTAGAGCTCAGGATCCAGTTGGGAACAAATGAGTTCACTTCGTGGTTGGGCTTTGCTGCGGGACGTGTGCTAAGGAGTTTCGACGTTCATAACTTCGATTCACCACTGAAATTGGATGATGGGCTACTTATCAGTGTAGTAGAGTCACTATGACTCGAGGGGCAAAGTGATGGTAGCAAGACTACGTTATCAGTGCAGTAGAGTCACTACGACTCGAGGGGCAAAGTGATGCTTAGTAGGACTATGAGCCAGCGCAGATGGGGTGAATAACTCCATGGGGAAAGTGGACATAGTAAAGGATTGGTAAGGCTATGAGCCAGCGCAGATGGGGTGAATAACTCCATGGGGCAAGTGGACATAGCGAAGGATTAGTGGCTACGTTATCAGTGCAGTGAAGCCATTTATGACTTCATGGGGCAAAGTGATCGTAGCAAGGTATGTTGGGTGATCGAAGTGGTGAATATCGTATGCTTTACACACTGATTGAGAGATGTGAGGATGGTTGCTATGCTTGATTGTTTGCCATCACTATGACATGCACACCCCCACCTCCGTATCTTTACACTGTTTGATATGGCACCTTAAAGTGTTGTACAGTATGTAGTGCTAACTCTTTGGTTGCAGGTCCAGGTTCAGGTATGTTTAGTCTACCTGTCATTGTTCTGTTTAGATGCCTATCGCTCATACCAGGCTTTATGTCTGACCCATAGTTCTATGTCTCCTCTTATTACTCTGGGTGCTCACACGAGCAGACTAGAGACAGGTTAGCTGGTGGTGCACGAGTAGCTGATTCAGAGGCGAGCAGGAGGCTTCCACGTATGATATATAGATATTCTCCCTGTGTCGTTGGTGGTCGCTACTTGGGCATTAGTAGTGTACCTCCTTTATCTTACTTTTACTTTTTGAGACAGTTTGAAAAGTTGTAATAATGTTAGCTTTGGATCATAAGCTGTACTTGGATTTTCCGCTGCTATGTTAGTTTGTTTTCAGCTTATGCACTGTCTCACCTGTTTTATGTCAAGTATGTTGTTATTATATTTTATTCCATGCGCTGTGAGACATTTTACAGGTCCTTTGTTAGTTCATTTCCTTCTTCCCTTTTCTTCTGACGATCTGTCCCGTGCTAACTGGACATGTGTACAGCGCACTTTTGGAGTAAATGTCGGTTGGTGCGGGGCGGGCCGTCACATATAACACAGTAAACAATATAAACTGAATAGAACAGGCATTGTGCTTCTCTAATACTTTTCTCTGCACCAATACTAGTATCACATGAACAAGATGATCCCCAACTAGTAAAAGATGGTGTACTTATGGGTACTTCTAGTGAGATGTTTTACCCCATACAATAACAGGTAACCCACCGAACTTACCAGAGTTACCCCTAAGGATAATAACGAGCTCCTAAACAAGCAATACTAGATGTACCCTACTTACTACCCCAATCGATCGGCTCCCTAACTCTGTAGATACCCTGTGCTGGCCCCATAATAGGATGTATCACTTCCTAAAGTGACAACCCTCCATTTACAGGATGTGCGCAACCATATCTATTGTTGTCACAACGTCTTGTCTTCCCGAGCAGGCGGACCGGTGCACGCACATTAGCCCGATAGAACGTGCCATCAGACACCTTTTCCCAAATGACCTCTTATAGTCAGCTCAGTAAGCGTGCCCCAACTCTGACCTAGTTCGCAGTACTCGTTTGATACCTATATGGGTTACTGACTGAGACGGATCCCACACACCAGATGATACAAGCTTCCCCCTTGGCTTGCATCCCCACTACTAGGATTTCAACAGCTTATGCCTACTAGTATAACAAGATTGCATAACCCCACAGTTTAAGTTTGTGGGCCTATATATATAAATATTACCCACCACCCCTAGATTTACTTAACCCTCCCACTGTTCCAAGCAAGTTTACTTAACACCTACTCAAGTTAACATGTTCATGTAATCCCTTTGGATTCAAACAGGTTAAGTATTACAAGTTCATTACCATTTATTCATTTATGTTTATAATGCGCTAGACCTCCCACATTAAGTCTACCACTTGTGGATGCTGGATATATCGGTCGGGTCCGGGCAGACTTCTTCCATAAGTCGGACTTAACCTCGTGTCTTAGCACCGTCAAGTGTACATTTATGCACTTAGACCCCTCACATTAGGTTCACCACTTATGGTCGGTGGATAGGCTGGGCTGTTCCAGGCAGACTTCTACCGCAAGTGTAATCTAACTCGTGTCTAAGCGCGGTTACAATTTTTAATTACTGTAAATCTAGGCATTTTCATTATTAACCAATTGTCATGTTCATTATGCCCTAATTCCCCGTCCGATCTACGATACAAGTTATGCCTAAATTTAGATCAAGATCTAGATTATGCACACAAATCCCAAGTTTTGGCTCAAGGTACAAATTATGCCCAAAATTTCCAAGTTTCAGATCAAGGTACAAATTATGCCCAAAATTCCCAATCATGTTTTACAATAAGAATCATGCCCCAAATCGATCGTTCCCAATTTCGTGCATTCACATTTTTCAGCAGTATGCCTAGGCTTAAAGGTAGCCTGGCTATAAAAATAAAAAGGGAAAGAGGGAAAGAAGAGAACAAGAATAAGAATAGTAAATAAAAACTGGCATAAGATGACAAAATTAGGCAAACTAGCATAATAGGCATAAGGTGACTTGATTAGGTAAACTAGCACGATAGGCATAAGGTGACATGATTAGGCAAACTTACAAAATAGGGATATCATGAATAAGTATAATGAGATCTAAACGGGGAATTAGATATACAAGTAATGGTAGATCTAATATGATTCAAATAGTCACAGGCTTAGATCCAATTCATAGACATGTCAAGATAACTTTTAAGTGTTTACATCTAAAAATAACATAGACTCACTATGATTGGATCTTAAAGAATAGAAAATTGATTGTAGATGTTGTAGCACAGATCTCTGAATTCGTATAACTTGGTTGTTGAAGAAGAAGTAGGCTTGATCCGATTATGTTGGGGAAGCACCTCGCTGTCGCCATTGAATTAGATGAATAAAACAATGGGATTAAGGTCCTATATATAGCCTAGAGTCAACAAATCTGGTCAAAAAACAAGTCCAGATATGCAGAACCGAATCTACCTCAGATCTAGGGGGTGTCGACATAAGTGTCGACACCCCTATATTGGTGTCGACTCATGAGTCGACACCTCTAGGGTGGGGTCGACCCCTAATGGTCCGAACTCCCTCCCTAGCCCGCGTCTTCTGATTTCGAATTTTTTTGAATGTTTTGAGTTGTTTTGTATATATATATTTCTGTTATGCGTATACAAACTTCAAACCTTAATATCTTCTTCATACGATGTCTGTTTTACGCAAACTTGTTGTTTATCTTAAGCAGAATTCTGAGACGAACACAGTGGCGCAATCTGATTTACTTAATTCTCAATAATAAATTAAGTAATCTTTAATTTATCATTATAGTGTCTTTCAAAATTATGAGGTGTTACAACAGTTGTTTCAAATAACATTGAACGATCAACACACTTATTCGTGATATGACAAGGTTTGAAAATCATCATTATAGAGGTAGAAAATTCGATCGTGATGCATATATTTCTGATTTCTCCAATTATGGGATCACTATGGATTGGTTATCCATACATGCGGCTATTCTAGATTGTGAAAGGAGGATATTCAGATTAGGTACTTGATATAAACGTATCCTTGAGATTTCATGTGACTTTACCGGCTCAATTATGTTTAGTTGTTTGTATTCTCTAGATATATCTTAGATGAGATCATTTCTGTTCCAGTAGCTTGAGATTTCCTAGATGTTTTTGAGGAGGTGAGAAGGCTATATCCAGGGAAAGAGATTGAGTTTAGAATATATCTTATTGATAATGTCAAACTTGTGGCATTACCAGAGAAGAAAATGGCTTCGAGAAAAAGAGGACAACTGAGCGAGCAGATTGGTGAGCTCTTAGAGAAGGGTTTTATTTGGAGGAGTATCTTAGTGTAATGGGCACCGTTCATCTTTGCTATAATGGCGCATGGCTTCCTCAGGCTATGTGTAGATTATCTTAAGTAACATAAGCTCACCAAGAAGAACCGCTACCCACTTCCTTGCATTAACGATATTATTACCCTGTTGGTAGGTGCTAGGTATTTTCTTAGTTAGATTTAGCTATTGATTTCCACCCATTAAGGGTAGCGAAGGACATCATGGATAAGATGACTTTTGAATATCTAATGGATTCTTTGAGTGGTTGGTTATTCTCATCGGGCTAACCAATGCCCCATCTATGTCATAGATCTAATGAATAGATTTTTCCAAAATATCCTAAATAAGTTTGTCATATTTTCCGTTAATGAAATTCTAGTTTACTTGAGAAGTGAGGAGAAGCATGTTATGCACTTGAAGGAGGTTCTCCACACCCTCCGAGCGCATAAGCTGAAAACGAGGTTCTTTATATGTCATTTTTGGAGGGAAGATGAGCGTTTCTTAGGGTATATAGTCTCTAAGGAAGGATTGGCTGTAGATCCCTCTAAGGTTGTGGTGGTGCAAGATTGGAAAACCACCAAGAATGCTACTGAGATCAAAAAATTTCTTGGTTTAGAGAGTTACTATCAGAAGTTTATCAAGGATTTCATAACCGCTGACATGTCTTACCAAGAAGAATTTAGTTTTTTTGGGACGATGATTGTGAGGATTCCATATAGGAACTTAAATAGAGCTCTTACTAGTGCACAAGTGTTCGTACATCTAGATGTTAATAAGACTTTCACATTCTATACCAGCTTTTGTGGTACCAGCCTTGGTGTAATTCCAATGTAAGAAGGGACGACGGTGAGTTATGGTAGTAGAAAGTTGAAAACCCATAATAGGAACTACCCAACCCACTACATGTAGTTAGTCGCCATCATGTTTGCACTTAAGTCGTGGAGACACTATTTACTTGGTGAGAGGTTCGAGCAATTCACGGACCACAAGTCGTTGAATCAATCGTTTTCCAAAAAGGATTTAAACCTAAGGCAGCAACAGTGGATGGAGTTTTAGGCATCCTAAGACTTCAAGATTTCTTATACTTTGGGGAAGAGGAATGTAGTAGCGGGCGCATTGATTCACCAAAGAGAAACCTTAAGCCCCTTATTCATAGAGTGGAGGAGTTTGGAGTTCATCATCGTCTTTGATTTTAAGCCCTCCGCGGATTTCACTCCTGGATTATTAGCAACATTAAAGATTCAGCCCACCCTTGTAGATTAGATTGGATCGAGGAAGAACGAGGATATGGAGTTAGTAGACATCATATATAGGATTGGTTTTAAGGAGAATTTAGGGCATCTACCAAGTTATTCCATACATTATGAGGGATGATTGAGAAGAGATGGGAAGTTATGTGCACCCCACATCAGTAATTTTTTGAGTGCGGTATTATCTGAGGCACACAACTCACGGATGACAATCCATCCCGATAGTGATAAAATGTATAGAGATACGAGGAGAGTTCTCCTTTGGTAGAATAAAGGAAGATGTGGCAGAGTTTATAGCTAGATGTTTTACCTGGTAAAGAGTTAAGGCGAATCAAAAAGAAGCCAGAAGGACTGCTTTAGCCTTTAGACATACCCTAATGAAATTAGAAAAGCGTATTAATGGACTTCGTTGACGGCTTACTCCGATCTAGAAAGGGGAACACTAGTATTAGGGTGATTGTTGATATATTGACTAAGAACACCCACTTCATACCAGTTCGAAGAAAAAGATCAACAAATTCATTAGCATCCATTTATATTAGAGAGGTTGTTTGACTTCATTGAGTCCCCTCCAACATACTGAGTGATAGGGATCCAATCTTCATAAGTGAATTTTGGAAGAGTGTACAAGAGGCATTGGGAACACATTTGAGATTGAGCATAACCTACCACCCTCAAACAGATGACCAAATAAATAAGGGTAAATAAGGCATTAAATGATATTTTAAGGATATGTATTCTTTATTTTGAAGGGACTTAGGAGCATTACTTACCCCTGGTATAGTTCGTTTATAATAACAGTTTTCAAGCGAGAATCGGAATGGCTCCTTTCGGGGCTCTTATGTAAGACAATGTAGATCATGTTGTTGTAAGTAGGAGACCACAGATCGACTCTTACTTAGACCAAATATGATCCCAAACACTTCAGAGAGGATTGGTTTGATTAAGAAGAGGCGGAAAGCAGCCAAAGATAGGTAGAAGTCATATGGCCACAAAAGGAGGGCAGACTTAGAGTTAAAGGTTAGGGATATGGTCTTTAAGGTATAACTATTGTGAAACATCATGAGGTATGGCATAGCGGGAAAGCTTGCTTCCATATTTGTAGGGCCTTTTCTCATAGCTGCGAGAGTAGAGAAGATGACATATGGGGAAAAGCTACCAGAGCGGTTGGCTGATGTACATGATGTCTTTCATGTTATGCACTTAAGAAAGTGCTTGAACGATTCAGCGATGGTGGTGGAGCCTAGTCAACTTGAGGAGGTTTAAATTGAGAAAGAATCCTTAGTCCATCGTATTCCCACTAGGATCATAGGACACGATGCTAAGCACTTGCATAATAAGGAGTTCCAGCTTGTAAAGGTCTAATGGGGATTTGATGTTGAAGAAGCGACTTGGGAGGCTGAGGAGAAGAAGTGTTCCTTATATCCTTATCTTTTTGATGGTATGTCTTCAAAATTATCTATCTTAAGCTTTTTCCTTTGATTAGATTCTCTCTTCTGGTATCCTTTAAAAGGGTAGATCTTAGGATTTAGCTTTTGAATGGTAAGAAATGATGTGCATATGTTATTAGAGCATGTTATGTATGATGGATACAAGTGGTTTCAAGTGTTTCCAATGGATGCAAATGAATGCATATATACATACTAAGCGCTATTAACTTTAGAACGATCAGCCAACTAGGATACAAAAGCATATGCACATAGATGTATGTTGCATATTATTATTTATTATATGATTGCCATAAATGGAGGAATATCATATGAATGTTACATATGGATAATGGTTGCAGAACGCTTATAGAACTATAAATAACTATTATAGATTTTACACATTTTTCGATGCATACATGATCATATTTGCATAAACAAAGGTCAACTGGATCTGTAGACTGCGTAATCGTTTACATCGGTTGGGAACATATACACTACATGATTACATAACAACATAAATTTTATTAGAAATCTTAAGGACAATGGATGCAATGGATGGTGTTTTAGTAAATGACTGTAGATTTTGGTTGTATCGGTTAATCACATTTTTTGTCCTTGGAGATTTCAAGGACGTAATCTTTTAAGGAGGTGAGAATGTAACATCCTGATATTTTAGTAATAAGATTAGTTAAATAATTTATTAAATTAGAAAATAAATTCATGTAATTATCCAAAATTGGCTATAGGAATTTCACCACTGAGTCTGTGGTGTTTTCTTGGCAATTTTCATATATAACTTGTTTTTTATCTGAATTAACATGGAAAAGTTATTGCATAATTCAGTTGTCATAAGTTAGGATTGATGACATGCATGGTACCTGGCCAGGAAAATAAACAGGTAAGAATAGAGAAAGAAGATCTAAATTTTATTAAATATGAAGCGATAGATTTTGAGGTAGACGATCAAATATATGTTTGTGATGTTGCAAATTTAGATTTGATTAGGTCCTAAATCCTCTAATACGCCTATAAATAGAACCTAGCTTAGCCATTTCATTCCTCACATTCGTCTTCCTATCTCTCTATACCCCCTCACAATTTTTAAGGGTGAACCTAAAACTAAATATTTTCTTTGAGGAAGGAGAACACAAATGAAATATTAAAAGGCTTAAGGAAAGGGATCATGGAAGATAACTGGGCATTAACATAGGACCGCAGGGGAGTGGAAAATTACCATGTTAGAATTAGAAAAATTAAGGAAATAGAGTTAAAAATAGTTCTACTTTACATTGTTCAGTTTTATTTTCAGATTCGTATAGTTTTTTTAAATTTATTTTTATAGTTTGTACATTTTAATTACAGTTATTTTCCATTTCGTTAACATGTGTTAAGTAGCTAATATATTTTGTAGTTTTTAGATTTAAAAATAGTCTTAAACCTCTTTTATTTATTTGAAAAACAATAAAAAAGGGAAAAAGTTTCACCTAACTCGGAAAATGCAGAATTTAGTGAAAAGACCAAAAATACATGTAATTTATGTAAATCTTTAAGCTTATATTTTTGCAATTTTTAGATTTGAAAATAGCTTTGAACCACTTTTATTTATATATAAAATAATAGAAAAGAGAAAAAGTCTCAAGTAACATAGAAAATGCAAAATTTATAGAAAATACCAAAAAAAAAATGTAATTATGTAAATATTTAATAGAAGAAAATGGACTGATGTTAATAGAAGATAGAATTAGAAGAACAAGCCTTTAAAGCTCTGAGATATATTTAACATTTGTTATAATTAAAGAAAAAGGAGAAAAAAGAGTAGACTTATTATGATAAATATGTAGATATCTTTAAAAATGAAGAATATCATAAAATGATAAAGGATATAAAAAAAATAGAATATAATAATTATAAAAAACAACATAGTTAGAACCCGCACCAACGATGAACCTGACATTCGTCGAAGTGGTAAATAAGTGACCCACAATTAGAGCTATCATAGTTTGGGCCCATACCAACAACGATTAGACATGCATGCCGAAGTAGGTAGAAAACTGGCTAATAGCTAAGACATATGGTCAAAATGGGCTGATGTAGGAGCGCAACTAGGTTATTTTTTGAGGACGGCCTGTATAAATGAAGAACATACACGCACGCCGGAGAGAGGTAAATAATACCAATAGAGAAAGAAACGAAGGCAGTGAGTAATGTCGATGATCAAGCGTGCAACATCAGAGAGAGGTAGATAAGACATTATAGGCTCTTGCGCTAGATAGATATGTGCATCTGAACGAATACTCAGGTGGCTTTGAAGTAAAGTAGATAGTCGACCATAATAACTAGGTGGCCCGCACAACGAATCATGTCTGAGCGGATTTCAAGTTGGTGTAAAAGGTATCAAATACTTTGCTAGCTTCATGGTAAAGAGTTGGTGGTCTACCATAAAAAAGTAGGAATCGTTCGTAAACATTACCCTATTTCTATGGTAGGAATTGCAGTGCAAACAATCACCCCAAGTAATCATTCTAAGTATAGAACGAACACTATATCTTTGTAACACTTAGAACCGTTCTTAAGTCTATTTTCTCTTAATTATTCTCTTCTAAAAATCGCTTTCTATTCACCAGACTTTTATGTCTAATCCATTCTATATTCTTTTTCCCCTATTATGCTTACAAGGCAGTGCATGACTCAAGGTTATTGAGAGAGTATCATTTGGATTTTTATATTCTCTTTCATTGATGTATTCAATTTATCTTTGTCATTTCGTTTGGTCTTACTATGCTGGATTTGAGCTAGGATATCAATTTTATGATTGCTTTGATATAATTTGCGAGATTGGGGCTGTAAGACATTTTTAGTTTTGATGAATTTTAAATAAATTTATTATGAACAATAGTAAAACGTTTTGTTCTGAAATGTTTCCACCGTAATTTATTTAATGTCTTATGAATCTTGTTATATGTAACATTTTTAGTTATACCTAGACACTCCACATTCCTTAGTATTATTCGTTAAGGGTATGTTGAGGGGTGTGGGGTGTCATACTCTTGGTCAACTAATCGGCTATGACTCAAAGGATACCTTACACTTCTTGGGTTCTTGATGGTCCATTAATAAAATATACTAATACTTGTTCCTACTTATGTTCAGGAAACTCTATTGGTTGCATCAAACCGCTAGACTTCTTTTGCTCTATCTTAACTAACTGGCAGTTCACACACTTTAAGATGAGTATTCAAATGTCTTTCTTCCTCCCTTTCCAATAATATGTCTGTTTCATATCACGATACATCTTATTATCATCGGGATGTAAGGTCAATCCCAAGTGATGATATTATTGAAGCATCTCGTTCCTCAATTCATCGACATTAGGAACGAACGGCCTTCCCTTCACTACTACAAAAGTGGGCACATTCGACACTAATTTTTGTGTCTTGCATGAAAAGTGTGGATAAAGCTATGCTTTCTTTGATATTCTGCAACAATATTAATCTATTGTTGCATTAGATGTGAATGCACTGTTGTGGTGGAAATTGTAGTGTTTTGACATGCAATACCAGTTAAAAGCGTAGCTTTACATATATACAATCCAGCTCAGTGATCCTCATTATCAACATAAACAAAACCCCAACCATATATGCATGATTAATCCAACGGTTCAAACCAATATATGGTTCTGATGATTCTAAAAATTAGCCACCATACAATCAATGACAACCACATCATTGCATTCTTTTAATGAAATTTTGGCGTGATTTTCCCCCATGACGAAGTAATGTAAAAATAATCTGGTCATAAATCGTTCTTCTTCTCTATCATCTAATAGGTCTTTCCCCCCTTTTACTATTGAAAAAAATTTAAACCTAAATTCATGTCAGTATCGCTTATCTCCTCGATAGCAAATTTTATTTCGAAAAGGTTGAAACTTTGAAATGCTTTCTAGCTTTGATTGCTCAGGGCGTTGACATCACCAGTTATTTCCCTCAAGTTCAGTTTGGATAACACTGGGAATTAGTTGCGCTTAATATAGATTAGATTATGAGTAATTTGTAATTAGTTCATTTGTTACACTTTGGAAAACCCATTCGCTTATGTGTAATTAATTGCGTAGACATCCCAAACTTAGGAAAACCCATTCACTTATGAGTGATTAGTCGGTGAAAGATTAGATTATGAGTAACTAGTTTCTCTTTGACTGTTGATTTGGGATTTGGGATTGCGCTGAAGAGGTTTATTCAAAAATTGTACCTAACAAAAAACCAAAAAAAGGAGATGGCACCGGTGGGTTTACCACCAGGATTTAGGTTTCACTCAACTGATGAGGATTTTGTTAATTATTATCTTAAAAGGAAGGTTCATGGTCTTAACATTGAGTTTGGTATTGTTCATGAAGTTGATCTTCATAAATGTGAACTATGGGATTTTTCAGAAAAATCATTCTGCAAAGTAGGGATCCTGAGTGGTACTTTTTTAGGCCATGAGATCGGAAGTACCCAAATGGGTTCTGAACGAACAGAGCTATTAGAGCAGGATAATGGAAATCTACTGGAAAAGACAGGCAGCTTTATTATCAGAACCAGGCTATTGGCATGAAAAAGACAATGGTTTATTATAGAGGTCGAGCTCGTTAATGAATGAGGACTAACTGGGTTATGCATGAGTATCGGCTTGATGATAAGGAATGCGAAGATACTATGGGTTTGCATGACTCGTATGCACTATGTAGAGTTTTCAAAAAAAAGGTTGTGTGCGCCGAAATAGAGGACCATGGGCAATGTAATAACATGACGTTAATGGAGAGCTCTCAAGAAATCACTAGTGATAATATCAATAACGACCAATACCAAAATATGTCTCCTGATGTTGGTCCGATGAGCTCATCTATGTGCGTGGATGAAAATGACAAAGATGATGCATGGATGTAGTTCATAATAGATGGTGCATGGTGAAATATATATACACACACACACACACTAGTGTGTGGCCCGTGATACGCAAACGGGCAGTTGAGTTGGAAGGATTGTAGTAGTTATATAGTTACTTATCCATTTGTTCCATGACTTTTACCAGTGTGGTTAAATATTTGTCTTACTGAATGTATTCTGTGTTTTAGTTATGTAATGACATGTAGCGGAGTATGTCATTAGTCACAAAAAAATAAACTTTTTCGTTGTAACTATGCAATCCGACTTCAAGCTTATGGGTTAAAGAACGGAGCCCTTACATTTTATGTTTATTTTATAATTCATATTGAGAATACCGAAACACAGTTAATGAAAGCATCGCCATATGGATGGGCATGAGATTATATGATGTAACAATTTGAAAGTACTTATCACTTCCACTTGCAATTCAAATCACTTGACCATGAGTAAATGTTGAAGAATACAGATTCACCAAAAGTAGTTGAATAGCATCCACGAAAGCACATTTTCAATATGAAATCAATAATTTTTCTTTGACTCAAAGCCAGTAAGTAATTAAGATACTGAATGTCTAGGTCTAGTTTACAAATTTACCTAATGGATCGAGTTTCTCGTTATAGCGTTAATTGCACATAATTATTAATATGTAGTAAAGCCGGTGTAGGAAAAACCCTACTATATTGATTTCTCTTGCATGTGGTTTATAATATTGAACATTAATAGGTATTCAATATTTATTCCTCTTGTTTTCACTGTTTCAAGACTGTTTTATATACCGTAAATAGTAAGAATATTCCCCACTGAAATATACATGTTATTTTTTATAGGTTATATAGCAATGTGTAATAGCTCATTACTATATAGTTGTAAATAAACTATACCAAATCTTTTGGGATTTATTCAGCAAAGATTTCTCAAAATAAATAATAATATATTTAATATCTATGAATTTGTATATAGTTTAAAGTGAACATTCCTAAAATCATCCTCCATAAGTTCGAAAATAAAGAGAAACCCTTCTAAAAAGCAAGATTTTGAAAACACCCATTCTATTAATTTTCACAATTACAAAAAATATCAATAAATATTTACATAAAACTCTATAAATATTTATAAAGGGTCCGTAAATATTTAAATCTCTCAACTGTAACTATTTGTAGAGAATGCGGAGTTCTCCGTAAATATTTGCATTAATTCAAGAAAATATCGTAAAAATGTTTTGATTATAAAAAAAATTCTGCTACTGTTTAGATTAGATTTTCAAATAAAGCAATCTTCTTTTATTACTGAAATAAAAAACAGTGATAAAATTTACATCATTTATGGAAATCAGTTAAGGTTTAATCAAAGGTATATCAAAACCAGAAATTACTCATTATTGATAGGAAACCACCAAAAGATGTATTATGTGAATGCTAGTTTTAAGAACCATTGTCAAACAATGTACACAAGGACTACAACTCGCTTTACAAAAGCTAGAAAAGGGGTTTATGAAGAGTACGTTAAATAAAATATTTTGTTGTATTGGAAATATTGATCGACCTAGTAAGCAATAATATCTAGTTTGAGTTCATAGATAAAACCATACAGGTCAGTGATTCCTGCAATTTATACGTTGATACAATACTAAAAGCCATATTATACAATCATGAAATACAATACTAAAAGCCATATTATACATATCAAGAAAACTTTACATACGCTTGATTATGTAGCCACAAAATAATTATTTTTACTTTAAAAAAAAAATTAATGTAGATAATTCATTGAGAAAGCGTATCAAGACACAAAGATGCAACAAAAAATTGAAAGATACAATCTCTTTATGTTAAATTTTTATGTTCAAATAATTACCCCTTAATTCATTATTTAACATTGCTTGTTGAAAATATGGTGTCCTATACCGCTTAATGTGAAACTACAATACGTACATGAATGATTCCAAGACAACCGCAAGTGTTAAAAGTAAAATGTTGTTCAGGAATAACAGTAGTAGTTTGTTGACACCACTTTTAGTGGTGTCAACGTGACACTATCCCACTATTGGTGGAAATAAGAGGACCTCATATGGCCCCCCCTGAATTCCACCAATAGTGGCTGATTGTCTGGTGACACCACTAAAAGTGGTGTCAACAAACTCGTACTCCCGGAATAAGACAGTTAACGGCGATAATATTGTCCGCTGAAACCAATGCGAGATACCCTTGAGATATGTTTGAATCTTTTTTTTGTTCCTCCCCGAGAGGTGAAAGAATCTATATACGATTTACTGAAAAAAGCAACCACTGCTAGATTTTCATATTATTATAATACAAAATATATATATAATACAACATTGCACTTCACTTCTCATACAATTTACCCTGTACCAATAGAATACACAAACAAAAATTATGTTAAATAAATGATCTGTCATTAGTTGTAATGATAAAAAAAACCCTCCGAGGATGTAATCCATGATATGTAGAACCTTGTAGTTCCTCGTGTATGTAGGATGACCACTGGAGCTCGACATATCCAGCAAATTCTATCAATTGTCTCCTCCCTTTGATTTATTCCTCATAAAGAAATTATGTTCCAGCATTTTTTAAGCTGCAACTAAAAATTACAATTGATTTGCACTGATGGACAATTCGTCAATTTCAATTCATGTAAATTTTTTGGACTAGGAGAATATGAACAATCAATCTCACCTTGAATTCCTCCAAGCAATTTAAATTTCTCTAAGACAACAATATCCATTATAAAGCGATAGAAAAATGAGCCTCTTCTGTAAAAAGGGGATATGAAACGACCCGCAAATCCGTGCTATCTGAGTTGACTAAAAACACCACACGTCCAACTCAAATTTGCACAAAAATACGACTCATTATTAGAAAGAAGTTAGAGGATGAGAAATAGAAAGAAAGAAATATTTAAATAGAAGAAAACAAAGATCACAAACTCACAGCGGAACGAATAAAATATATTATATAACATAAGCTTCGAAATACAAATCTGTTTTGTACATATATACATACCATCATCAGAGTACACATAACATTTGACTCAGCGGAAGTAACTCCAAATAACTAACGTTGAAGCCTCCTGCTTCAAGCTCCTCCAAGTGTATCTGTAAAAGCCTGAAACACTTGACTGCCCGTACAAATTTTGGGCACCCAAGAGTTTAGGGAAAACAAAACAAAACAAACTCTGGGTCAGTCATGGGACTGGTGTGAGTAAACTCCAACCACTTGTTTAACTTTAAAAATCCTTTCAAAAGAAAAGGTAATAGTAAGACCAGCCCATACATAAACACGGACGGTTTTTACCTTACTATAACCCAAAACACTTTGATACGAAAATCCAGTGATATTATAATAATGTCTACATCAAGTAAATAACCAAATAGCAGAACGCTTGCATCTCACGCTCCACATATATATTATAAAATCAAAAACCGCATGGCGCTTATTGGAGATTGGATTTCCAACATGACAAGGTATGGGACCACCTTCCGATGATGTATCTCTAGAGGCGAATACACCTGGGTTCAACAAGAACGTCTTGCAACCCGGCCCACACATGACCGACCACTCATTTCGCTTGAGTGTATCGAATGTATATCACCAACGGTTGGACTCAAACCACCGTTTCCCGAATGGGCAGAATCGATAGATTTAGAAACAAAAGGAATTTCTCTAGATAGGTGATTATACACCCTAATGGGTGCGACCCACATAGCCATGCTGCCTGCCCGATTTTTGTCCTTCCCCGGTTGTTGAGGCCTGAGGCTACGATTACTTACCATTCCTTGATAGCACAATCACTTTGAATGCCACATTGTCAGATCCGTTAATCACTAGTTGAGTTTGCACAAATACTCTGGATATTATGCTAAGGGATAAATCCGTTGCAACCATATATATTCATACAGACCAACCCATTTGATCACTGGAAATACTCTGTCAGACATTCGTCCATTTACGTTCGTTCTGGGATTGAACGAAACCGAAGGCACTATTTCTATTTCTAGAAAAGCCCTTGCACTTTACTCCGTCTTCAATATATTCAGCATACTTGGTTCGCAACGCTTATGCCGATACGGAGTGGTTCTTCGGATAATAATCCAACCGGTCTCTCCATATTGACAACGATGGTCAAAACTTCGATAGTCTGTGATTTAACTATCGAATAAAAACAAGTGTTCATCCAAACATATCAAACAAATCACTGGGCTCCTTAATTAATATTTCATTAATTAAATCTCTTCTACACTCTCTTATCAATATTTGTTAACCAAATATTTTCAATAACCATATTGGCTTCTTACGCTATTTGGAAAACATTTCCATATATCGCCTTCTCTTATTTCCTATACTTAGGAAATATATTTTATTTGAAAATGAAAACAATTTCAATCACTTATCTCTTTCTCGACTACTTTAATTATCCTCAGGAAATATTTATATTTCCAAAGTAACATCACTTGGGTTAAAACGAACGTTGTGTAAAACATCGTTACAACAACCCAAAATATTTTATTCAATTAACTCTTTTTCAAACACTTCTCTTCGAGACTGGATCTTGCTATTTGTCCATTAAAAATGAAATCAATCAAGTTGGGGTAAAATTACCTCTCAGACCTTAACTGAAGACATCCTCAACTTCAAAACGGCAAAACCACTTACCTCGAATAAACACACTATACAATCCAATTGTTCATTTTTAAAACATGTATATAGTTCGCTTTCTATTTCTAATTTATAGATTTCCCTTTTTGTTTACAATATTCGATTTTTGATTTCGTTTCTTTATCGAATTCTATATATATCGATATATAGATTTCTAATTGTCAAATTTCTTAAAAATATTCTAACTCCTTAAATTCCCAGAAAAATTCGCCATAACCTCCCCTGTATCGGGAGCATCGGGAAATTTCAAATAGCTTCCCGGTATCTTCTCCAATCAAAAAGGAAAAGAAAAAGCCAAGCGGCTTGCCGATACGGCGCATAAAATCTCATATGGAAATTAAACGTGTACCTTTTTGTCGAGCACATAAATTTAAATCTTCATATACTTCATATCAAACCTGCTTACACATGTTTACCTGTTTTCAATTCAATACCATCTAATCGTTTGAATTCAGTTTCGCCCATTTATTAGTCATTTTGTCTATTTCACTTCTTTGTTGAACATAACATGTTCAAACAAAATATTTAACTCGTTCATAACCAAATTGAATTTCGATTTCAATTCTAGTTCTCTTTTCTATTTCGAATATAAATTCTCAAATCGAATTTACTTATTTAAGGCCCAATGTCAATTCAACATCTCCTTTACTAATTACTATTCGAATTAGTTAATTCTATTCAAAGTCAAAATCTGATTTCTGTTTCAAAAATCAATTTCCTTACTTCACTTGAGTTCACATATTTTTTATAACTCAAGTCTGAAATTTTCTAAATATAAATTCGGATTTTATTTGCTTAAAAATCCTTTTATAAAATGAAATAAACCGTTATGGTTTTTAAATAGTTTTGGCGCTGTTTTTCTGAAAATTTGATTTTGACATAACTCAAAATCTATACGACGAAATCCAGATTTTTCTCCTTCATTAGAAAGCTATTATCAAATCGGTCCTGACGTTTCTTGTTTCAAAGAGATCCGACTCCAATTGAGTCCTGTATACTCGATTGAAGTTCAAATCGCTATTTTACGAACTGCAGCGCTGTGGCGAGTTCGTTTTAATTATATATAAACCGTTAAACTTCTTTAAAATGAATTCAATTCCATTTTAACTCTATTTGAATTCCTTGATTCAAATTCCAATCTTACTTTTGAATTCTATATTTCAAATCCCAATTCCTTTTCTATTGGATATTCAAATTCAATACTTGAATTTCTATTTCAATTCCATATTCAAATTCTATGTTTGAATTCATTTGAATTCTCTTATTCAAACTCTATATTTAAATCCCATTGGAACTTCTATATTCCAATTTCTATATTTGAATTCTATTGGAATTCAAATATTCAAACTCCTTTTTAAATTCTATATTCAAAATTCCATAGTTTAAAACCCATTTGAATTTCATATTCAAATCCCATAGATCAAATCCTATTTGAATTCAATTTGAATCTCTTATATTCAAATTTCATTTTCCCTTTCCATTTGAATTCTAATATTCAAATTCATTTCCAGCCCCATCTGAATTCTAATATTCAAACTCATTTTTAACACCATTTGAATTTCTTCACTCAAATCCATTTGAATTCCCTTGAATTCAAATTCCATTTCAAAACCATTTGGATTTCCTATTTGAAATCCTATTTGAAATTCTATTTCCAATTCTACTTTGAAAATCCTATTTCAAAGTTTATTTCAAATTCTATTTTGAAATTCTACATTCAAATCTCTATTTGAATTTCTTTATTCGAATTCCTTTGAATTCAAATTTTATTTTAATTCCTTGAATTTAAATTCTATTTTTCATTCTAATTTCGTCTATTCAAATTCTATTTGAACTTCTATTTGAATTTCTAATATTCAATCTCCTTTTAAAATTCAAATATTTAAACTCCTTTTAAAATTCAAACGTTATACTCAAATTTCATTTGAGTTATATATTTAAAAATTTCATTTCACATCCTATTTTGAAATTTCATTTCAAATCCCAATTTCACGCTTGTATTTCTATTTTTGAATTATCAAATGATAATTCTTTTCACTTCATTTATAACTTCGTTATAAAAGAACTATTTCATAAACTTCGTTTAAAAAGAAACTACTTGTTTTATTTTTCCAAAACAAGTTTATATTTTATTTTCATTTAAAATTCAAATTCTATTTAAAAATAGAATTTTTCCTTTTTAAATCTCAAATATCCTTCCACGATATTTTTAAATATCATTACTTAAGCCCAGTGATAAAACACACAAAGCAACCAATTTTTATTTTTCTAACACATCATATATAACAATATATATGCAAATAAATAAACAAACAGATAATATATTTTTGAGGAATCCAGTTGGATTCCTCCAACCTGTTTTCCTGCATCCATAGATGTTAGCACATAAATAATACCAATTCTGCTTCGTGGCAGAATATCGCGGTATAGAAGGTCATCCACTAATCATAGCGTGGGGCGTATAGGGTAATCATCCGCTATGAAACTGCGGGCATCCGCTAATGAGACTGCGGGAATCCAACCAATCAATCAACCCAATATATATATATATATATAGCCTAAATAACTAATATATATAACAACCAGAAAACATTCACACAAGCAACAAACAATTATATTTAATGAAATAAAAATAATTCTAAAGGTGAGTGAGATTTACTCACCGTGATTTTAGTTTGCCGAGTACCCCATTTAAGCTTATCGTATAGGTTTCACGATATCTCCATACCTCTGTTTCCAATGTAAAGAATGTAAATATAATTCAGTTATTGAACTAGACGAATTTAATTTAATAAATTTTCCATGTGTAAATAAATTCTAAATTAACTCTACATTTTACTTAAATGATTTGTCTACAATTTTTATTTCTTTAATCCATTACCAATTATATAACTAATTTGTTTTAATCGATTACTCATTTATAAATATATTCTCCTTAAAATTAAAAAAAAAAATTAAACAATGAAATATACCTTAATCCCATTTTCAAAATACTGCTCTCCTCCATTCTTCATTCACAATTTCGCCCTTTCCTTCCTATTGTTCATATGCCAAGAAATCCTCAAATCTGACATCATCCCGCTTCAAAAACCAATCATCGACTTCACTGCTTTATTCTAGATTTCGCGCCTCTGACATCAGCGACTTCACCATGACCAAAGCCAGTTTCAACTCCACACCCTTTTGCTCTTGCATTTGTCCTCGTTAATACTTTAACGTCTGTACACAACAAATCGTGTGACCCTTGACAAAATCGAACACCGCAGTCATGATTATCTCGCCACTAATCATCACCGCGATGTTCACCGGAACTTCACCTTGCCCTGTACTTGCTCCCACGCTGCCTGTCTCAAGCATCGAACAAAACAGTCGGACCCCGTCCCTCACTGTTAATCGCTCCTCGTGATTTCCCCTTAAATCGGAATCCCGCTCAGACCATTTCAACTCGTGAAGTCGCGGTTTCCCTATCAGAAAGTCAAGCTACTCCACTTCATCATCGAGCGCCTTTAATCCCGTGACAGCTTCCAATCAGGATGCGACTTCGATTTCACCCCCTTTTGGTTTTAAAGTCGATTTCGATTTTGATTTGAAGGATTCGGGTTTGGTTTTGGAAGTATGGGTGTCGGCCATTTTGATTTGGAGTTTCGGTTCGAATTGCAAAAGGAAAAATAATTGAGGAAAGCAAGAGGATTAAAAAAAAGGGGAGCGACATTTCTTTGTTTGCAGAAGCTTTCCATTTTTGATTAGCAGAACGAAAATAAAAAGAATACCAAGTGAAGGATGTCGCTGTTTTTATAGAAAATGAAACTTGGGATTCAAGAAGTTTACAGTGCTCGAAGTACACTGTATTAAATTTTGATTTGATTTTGATCTGACTGCGATTTGAGTGCGATCCTATTCACTAATTATAAAATATATTTCGGGGTTACGAGCTCTTATTTGAGCGCAACAACCGGCGTTTCTAGCGTTTAACCACTATTCTGGACATACAGGAACAAGCTACGGAGTCTCATTTGATCATCTGGAGAAGATATTAATTTAAACTGATATAAATTAAATTCAAAACAAATAAATTTTTCAACAATAAATTTCAATTATCATTGTTCATATTTAAATCGTATATATACATTGATCATCTAAACTGTTTCGATTCAATTTTACCTTTGAATTAAATTGTTTAGTTCTCGTATTTCGATAATTATCAAATTAAATCGTATTTCGATTATTTAATCGATAATCGAATAAAATACCATTTATATTATAAATTCAATATTTAAAACTATATTAAATATTTAAAATAAATCGACGAAAAATCTGGGTCGTTACAGGATATGAAGTAATCAACTTGTAGAGGAAAGGAGATCATATAGTAGGACTGGGCATAGAAAGTGGAATGTAACAGAAATTAAAATGATGAAATAAATATATGCAACCACGAGAAGATATGTATGAAGTCATAGAAGAAGAAAGTGACAATAAAAATTATAATTTTAAACCAGAAAAGGTTAAAGGTTAGAAATAAAGTACTTCAAAAGTTCAGTCAGTAAATATTTAATTCTATATCAAAAGATGCAAAATGGAAGCATTATAATTTATTTTTCATTGACAGATGCTTAGGATTTATTAAATTGGTATGTGTGTATGCATTAACTGTCCATTGAAATTAGTTTTAATATTCTCTGACATTAACAAAAAAGCTACGCTCTTTACTTTTTGTTTATATAAATTTAACGGACATGCTGTTACATTTGTTACTGTCACTATTATATAAGTTTAATGGAATACCAGCCACCACTTCTAGGGTTTCAGGTAAGAAGAAAACCATTGAAGGAGGAACACAATGGTTTTAAAAAATGAAATTTGTCGGTTTAGTGGTTCTAAGATTTACCCAAGAAAGGGCATCAGATTTGTTCAAGCAGACTCTCAGGTGTTCGTTTTTGCTAACTCCAAATGCAAGCGTTACTTTCACAACCATATGAAACCTGCCAAGCTTATCTGGACAGCAATGTATAGGAAGTAACACAAAAAGAACATCCATGCTGAAGCTGTAAAGAAGCAGCGCATAACTGCAAAGAAGCCATATGCAAGGTCAATTGTTGGTGCGTCATTGGAAGTGATCCAGAAGAAAAGGGCTGAGAAGCCTGAAGTCCGTAATGCTGCTCGTGAAGAAACTTTATGTAATGACCCAAAAAATTTCGACTTAGAAAATTCGACATATAACACCATGTCGACCATTCTAACATCGAAAATTCGGATTATTAATGAAAGAAATTAGAGGGTGAGGATAGGTAAGATAGAAATTTGGAATAGAAGAAGAAAAGAAGAACTTACATTATTAGAGTAACACGAATCTCACAGCGGAACGAATAACATATAATATATAACATAACCTTGAAATGTACATATGTACTTGAATATACATATCATTTTCTAAGTACAGCACTTACAACACAGCGGAAATAAACTATAGCTAAATGATTATGAAGCCTCCTGCTCCAGCTCTTCAAGTATCTGTAAATCCCGACTACTTGACTGCCCGTACAAAATTGGGCACCCAAGAGTTTAGTGAAACAAAACAAAATAAACCTTGGGTCAGTCATGGGACTGGTGTGAGTAAACATCTATAACAGTTTGAACAGGTATATGATATCTCAAAATAAACCTTGGGTCATTCTGATATTATAATAATGTCTAAATACAAATAAATATCAATCTAGCAGAACGCTTTCATCTCACGTTCCACATACATAGTATACAATCAAAATCGCAATCACGTAGTGGATAATGGATTTCCAACTATGACAAGGTATGGAACCACCTTCTGCTAGTGTACCTCTAGAGAGGAATACACTGGGTTCAACAAGAACATCTTGTAACCTGGCCACACATGACCGACCACTCATTTTGCTTGAGTGTATCGAATGTATTATCACCAACGGTTGGGATCAGCAACCGTTTCCCGATAAGGGACAACATCGACAATAGATTTTAGAAATAAATGAAACTATAGATCAGGTGAAAATACACCCTAATGGTAGCAAAGTCATGCTGCCTGCCTGATTTCTATCATTTCTCGGTTGTGAGGCTGGAGGCCACCCTTATCTCTGACAGATCACACATCTATTCACTTTGAATGTCACATCGTCATACCCGCCAAATCACAAATTAATTTCCTAAAAAATACAACGGGCATACAGCTAAGAGAAACGAATTCCTCCGTCACCAAACGTAAATACTTTTAAGGAGATCAACTTACGCGATCTATTACATATACTCTGTCAGACATTCTTCCATACGGTCGTCTTAGGATTGGACAAACCGAAGGCACTATTCCATACATCCATCTTAGGCAAATCTTTACCTAAGATTTATACAATAGCCCTTGCACTCTTACTCCGTCTTCAATTATCTTTGGCATATAAGATTCGCAATGCTTATGCCAATACGGAGTGGTTCTTCGGATAATAATCCAACCGGTCTCTCCATATTAACAACGTTAAAATGGTCAAAAACTTCGATAGTCGGTGAGTTAACTATCAAAGAAAAACATGTGTGCAAACAACGATATTATTTCCAGATGGAACTTATATCGAACAAACATCCTTTAACATTTATCTCTTTAGTTCATTTTTCATCTCCTATTTCCTTATATTCAACATTTACTATTTTCTAAATCTAGAAAATATACGTTATTAACATTGAGAACATTTCCATTTCTTGTTTTCTATGTTAGAAAACATTTCTGATTCTTGTTTGGAAAACATTTCCAAAACTCCTACGTTTGGATTAAACAGATGTTTAAATAAAACATTGCTAAGCCAACTCAACCCTTATACTCGTTAACAAAATCCACTTAACCGAACTTCTCTATCGAACCTTAAATATTCCTTAGTTAAAAAGGAAATCAATCAAGTTGGGGTAATACTACCTCTCACACCTTAACTGAACAACATTTCTAACCTTGCAATAGTCAAAGTTCACCTTTTAATTCTTTCACAAACCTCCTTATGTAACTCTCTTTCGAATAAATCTTTATTCGATAATTCCTCCCTTCGAATAACTATATTCGATAATCTCTCTTACGAATAACTGGATTCGAGAACCTTTCTTCGAATAACTATATTCGATTGACTCTATTTAATTAACTCTTATCAATTAACTCTATTGGATTTACTCTATTGGATAACTCTATTGGATTAAGTCTTTTTGATTTAACTCTAATCGGTTAACCTTATATGATTTACTCTAATCAATTAACCTTTTTTTGATTAACTCTTTTCGCTTAACTCCTTCCGAATAAACTATATTCGATAACTCCTCTTACTCTATTCGAATAAACTATATTTGATTAACTCCTTTAATTCTATTCAAATAAACTATATTCGATTAACTCTTTTAATCCTATTCGAATAACTATATTCGATTAACTTCTTTTCAAATAACTAGATTGATAACTCCTTTCGAATAACTAGATTTGATAACTCCTTTCGAATAACTAGTATTCGATGGTCTCACTTCGAATAACCAATATTCGATAACTCTCTTCGAATAAATAATATTCGATAACTCTTCTCGAATGAACTATATTCGATTTCTCTACTCGAATAAACTATATTCGATTACTCTTCTCTCGAATACACTATATTCGATTACTCTACTTTGAATAAGTGATATTCGATAACTCTACTCGATTAACTCCGTTTGAATAACTCTAACTGGTCAACTCTAACTCTAACTAGTTAGCTCTAACTCTATCTGGTTAACTCTAACTCTAACTGGTTAACTCTAACTGGTTAACTCTAACTGGTCAACCCTAACTATTTAACTCCTTTGGGTTGCTCTAATCGATTTAAATCTGATTGATTAACTCTAACTGGTCAACTCTAACTGATCAACTCTAACTGTCAACTCTATTCGATTAACCCTAATCGTATGACTAATATTCGATTAGCTTATTTCGATTAACTCTTTTCGATTTAACTCTTTTTAGATTAACTCCTTTGAATTAACTCCTTTGAATTAACTCCTTTGATTAATTCCTTTTCTATTTGTTTACTTAACAAATAACTATTTCCTTTTCAATTCTATTTATTTAACAAACAAATATTTCTTTTATCTTTCTTATTTATTCTACTAAATGAATAATCCTTTATCTTTCCTATTTATTTAACAAATAAATATTTCCTTTACACTTCTTTTATTTAACAAATAAATAAATCCTCTTCTATTTGTTCCCTAAATAAACAAATCCTTTTACTTTTATTTATTCCCAAAATAAGTACATAATCCAATTTAATCTATTTGTAAATATTCTACAAATATTTCCTTTTCAATTCCATTTGTAAATAGTTTACAAATGTTTTCCTTTTTATTTCTATTTGTAATTGTTTTAAAAATATTCCTTTTTCTATTCTATTTGTAAATGGTTTACAAATATTTCTCTTTCTATTTTATTTGTAAATGGTTTACAAATATTTCTCTTTCTATTTGTTTGACAAATATTTTCCTTTATATTTGTTTGACAATTACTTTCCTTTATATTTGTTTAACAAATATATTTCCTCTATATTTGATTTACAAATATATTTCCTCTATATTTGATTTTATACTTATTTCTTTTTCAAAATCCTTTTTCTTTTATATATATAAAATCCATTGATTTTATATAAATAAATTATTTTTAAAATATACTTTGAAATCCCTTTTCTACATCCTCGTATTTATTACGGTATTTAAAATACCAAACAATGGTGATCGATATCATTCAAACACATATAATCAACAACATATTATATATCACATCATACACACAACATATGAAAAACAGAAAAATATATGTTGAGGAATCCAGTTGGATTCCTCCGACCTATTTCCCTGCATCCACAAATGTTAAACAATATAATTAACATCGATTTCATTTCAATATGAAATATTCTACTGATCAGAATCAATATTCGATTAACGATTTATATATATATATATATATCGTTATCTACAATTTTCAACCAATACACATGCAATTCAATCAAATAGTTAACACACAACAATCAACAGATAATTATCAGTTCTAAGAATACGTTGTAAAAATATAACAGTTCAGAGTTGGTGAGTTTTACTCACTTTGGCAGTTCATCGTTAAAGAACGGTAAACTGTTTGTTTGATTTGAATCAAACAATTTATTTCGCCATAAATTCACATGAGCCCCAATCCACTTCCAATCAGCTTCGTTGTGAAGCTCTCATCCATACGGTCCCAACGGATCAAACCGTTCGTGATTCCGACACCGTATGATAAAGTTATGAGATTAACAAGTTAACGTATTCTTTAAATTAAATAGTAATTGCAATTTCACTTTAACAAATGGGCTTAACCTTTCTCCTAAGGTCCACTACCATTTCCACCGTGACCTTTCTTCCCCGTATGATCCCAACGCAAGCTCCAGAACATTTCCCTCACCATTTCCAAACTTCAACTCCCCATTACTCCCCCATCACTCAACTAGAATTTCAACAAGAATCACCATCCTACTTCTCTTCCAATCCTCCTTCATTCCCACTCAAAAGCTTCCACTCGCAAGCACCCTCTCAAGTGCGACTTCAACGATGAACCCAGTACAAAGATCGACTCTTCTTTGAACGGAATCCACCAATTATTTTCAAACACCCTGTAGTGACCCGTAATTCTAGTCCAATTTGAGCTGACCAAATTACACAAGTCCAACCCAATTTGCACTGAAATCCAAATAACTATTAGAAAGAATATAGAGGGTGAGGATAGATAAGATAGAAACTTAGAATAGACGAAGGAGAAGAACTTACATCATCAGAATAAAACGAATCTCACAGCGGAACGAATAAAATATAACATAACTTTGAAATAAAACAGTTATGTATACAACAACACTTATCATAGTAAAGCACTTACAACACAGCGGAAAAACAATAGCTATAAAATCTTGAAGCCTCCTGCTCCAAGCTCTCCAAGTATATCTGTAAATCCCAACTACTTGACTGCCCATACAAATTAGGCACCCAAGAGTTTAGGGAAAACAAACAAAATAAACTCCGGGTCAGTCATGGACTGGTATGAGTAAAACAGTTTAAAACAATTGAACAAGTATATGATATCTCATAAGACTACGCCGTGCATACGGAATGGGTTTTTCCCTTATGGGAATCCAACATCTTTGACAAAGCAATATCGTTCTGATATTATAATAATGTCTAAGTACAAATAGATATCAATCTAGCAGAACACTTTCATCTCACGTTCCACATACATAGTATACAATCAAAAACACAAGCACGTATTGGATAATGGATTTCCAACTATGACAAGGTA
>JASFAX010002675.1:0-45058 GCA_030737875.1 Allium sativum | reverse complement strand
ATCGGAGAATGGAAGGATCGTTTGAGGATTTCGAGCTGAGTTTTAGGATGAGCGGTCAAAACCGCATCTGGTGATGATTGCTTCATGGATTTCGATAGTAGAATTTTTCTGGGTTGGTCATGAAACTGCAGATGACGCAGTTTGGACGGAGAGCTCGAGTGGATGATGAAGGAGGTTGCCAGGTAGGGTGCGCGAAGGGGATGAATTTGGTGATGGTTTCCTATGATATGGTGGGGAGGCGACGGAGACTAGAGGGCTTGATTAACGGCCATGGTTTGTGGTGATGTTTACTGAAGCATGGAAGATGGAGGAAGAAGGGAGCGGGCCTTGGTTTTGAAGAGAGTTGTTGGGCCGAAGTCAAAGGTTAAAATCCCAAATTAAATATCTTAAGTTATTTTAAAGTTAAAGTAGTATATTAAGTTTAAAAATTCATAACTCTCTCGTACGATATCAGTATCAAACGAAACAAGATCCGATGGGATCGTATGGACAGACACTACCCAATGGAACTGATTGGGAGTGGAGTGGAGCTCATTTGAATTTATGGCGAAATAAATTGCTTGATTCAAATCAAACAAATAGTTTATTATTCTTTTACGATTAACTGCCAATGTGAGTAAAACTCACCAACTCTGAACAGTTCTATTTTTATAACGTATATTTAGTACTGATAAATGATGACTGATTGCTGTGTGTTAACTGTTTGGTTGAATTACTTGTGTATTGGTTGAAATATTAGATAACGGTATATATATATATAAATCGTAAATTGAATATTTGATTCTGTTTATCAGAATATTTTATATTGGTATTGTTTAACATCTGTGATGCAGGGAAATAGGTTGGAGCAATCCAACTGGATTCCTCAACATTTATTTTACTGTTTTCATATATTGTAATATATGATGTGGTATATAATATATTGATGATTTTGTATGGTTGGATGTTATTGATCACTGTGTTTGGTATTTTAAATACCGTGGAAAATACTGGAATGTTGTAAAGGAGATTTTCAAATGTTATGTTGAAAAGAAATATTTATAAAATCAAAAGATTTTATAAAAAGAAATATTTACTTGCTAAATAAATATTTGGGAAAAGGATTTTGGTAAAGGAAATATATTTGTATAACAAATATAAATGAAAATATTTGTAAAACAAATAGAAGGGAAATATATTTGTAAATTAAATATAAAAAGGAAATATTTGTAAAACATTTACAAATAGAAATAAAAAGAAAATATTTGTAGAACATGTACAAATAGATTACAAAAGAGATATTTATTTAGGAAATAAATAGAAATTAAAATAGATATTTATTTGTTAAAATAAATAGAAATCAAAGGAGATATTTATTTGTTTAAAATAAATAGAAATCAAAAGAGCTATTTATTTGTTTAAAATAATTAGAGTATAAAGGAGATATTTGTTTATTAAAATAAATAGAAATCAAAGGAGATATTTATTTGTTTAAAATAAATAGAAATCAAAAGAGATATTTATTTGTTTAAAATAAATAGAGTATAAAGGAGATATTTGTTTGTTAAAATAAATAGAGTATAAAGGAGATATTTACTTGTTAGAATAAATAGTATTAAAAGAGTTAATCGAATATAGTATTCGAATAGAGTTAAAAGAGTTAATCAGTTAGAGTAAACCAGATAGAGTTAAATAGAGTTAAAAGAGATAATCGAATATTAGTTATTCGAATATAGTATAATTGAGTTAAAAGGAGTTATCGAATATTAGTTATTTGAAGGAAAGGAATAAATCGAATATAGTTATTTGAAGAGAGATATCGAATATAGTTTATTCGAAAGAAGATATCGAATATAGTATATTCGAAAGAAGATATCGACTATAGTTTATTCGGAAGAGAGATATCGAATATAGTTTATTCGAAAGAAGATATCAAATATAGTTTATTCGAAAGAAGATATCAAATATAGTTTATTCTAAAGAAGATATCGAATATTAGTTATTTGAAGAAAGGAGTTATTCGAATATAGTTTATTCTAAAGGAGTTAATCAAAAAGGAGTTAAATCAAAAAGAATTAATCGAATAGAGTTAATCGATTAAAGTGAATGCAATAGAGTTAATCGATAGAGTAATGCAATAGAGTTAATCAAATAAAGTTAATTGAATAGAGTTAATCGAATATAGTTTATTGAAAGAATAGAATAAATCGAATATAGTTTATTCGAAGGATAGAGTTATCGAATAGAGATTTATTTGACAGAGAAGTTACGTAAGGAAGTGTTAAAGGGTTAAAAGATGAACTTACCCTATTTCGAGATTTGAAATGTTGTTCAGTTAAGGTCTGAGAGGTAGTTATACCCCAACCTGATTGACTTTGTTTTTAATTTAGAAATGGTTAAGGTTCGAGAGTGAAAGTGGTTAAGTGATTTTAGTAAATAAGTATAGTGGTTTGAGTTGTCGTCGTGATGTTGATTTAAACATCTGTTTAAATCCAAGTAAAGTAGATTTGGAAATGTTTTCCAAATAGAATCAGAAACGTAATCAAATATTGAAATTTGAAATATGAATTAGAAAAGGAAGTGTTCATGTATAAGGAGTTAAGAAATGGAGTTAAACTAAATCAGAATTTGACTGGAGACTTGTTAAGTTGAATGGTTTCCTAAGTGTCTATCTGATGTTGGTTTCGACCTTCGGGATTGGTACTTAGGGAATTGTTCTTATACTAGTTTACAATCAGAGACTGATAGTTGTAGAAGAATAGTGATACGTAAATAAGTTATGGAAATGTTTTCCAGTGTTAACGTATATTTTCTAAACATAAAAAATAAGGAACATATGAATATATATACATATATATATATATACATATATATATATGATTGATGATTGATTTGATAGAATTTCCATCTGGAAATAATATCGTTGTTTGCACACGTATTTTTCTTTGATAGTTAACTCACCGACTATCGAAGTTTTTGACCATTTTAATGTTGTTAATATGGAGAGACCAGTTGGATTATTATCCAAAGAACCACTCTGTATTGGCATAAGCGTTGTGAATCATATATGCCAAAGATAACTGAAGACGGAGTAAGGTGCAAGGGCTATTGTATAAGTCTTAGATAACAGTGCCTAAGATGGATGTACTGAATAGTGCCTTCGGTTCATCCTGTTCCTGGATGACTTGTATGGATGAATGACTGACAGAGTATTTCCAGAAAGGTCACGTACATTGATTTCTTCAATCGTACCAAGAGTGGGAGCGGAGAAGGAAACTTCTTTAGCTAACACGTAATGTACTGTTGTAGACATCAATTAGTGATTTTCGATGGATCTGACAATGTGGCTTTGACGACCCCAAACCCCGTAAAGACGGTGGCAAGGGTAATCTTTGGAATATAATACATAAACAGATAACAAAAGAACAGAATTAAATAAATACACCAGATAATGAACAAATAATACACTGGATAAACATAATCATCAGAGTTACACAGTATACAGGATCATACTTGGTACAAATACAGTTCAACTATATATAAATGTCTAGAGCGGAAATAAACATAATATGTACAGTAGGAGCTAAACAGCATAAAAAGAGATAAATGATAGAATCCATCTTCAGCTCCAGCTATCTAGAACGAGCCCGCTGAAACCTGAATACAAGGCTGCCCGTGTAGAAAAAGGGGCACCCGAGTTTGCAAGTGAAACAAACTACGAGTCAGTCATGGGACTGGTATGAGAAATCTACTTAACACATTTATAAAATGGCTAATTACAGGACCACGCCACTTTCGCGGAACGGGTTTACTCCATTGGATTGCCAGTGCTTTAAAACAAATAAATCTTTTTAACATCGCAATGCTTTTTATAAAAATGAAGCCATTATAAGACTCAGTTCCCATCACACAATGCAACGCAAACCGGAGGATAGAGTTTTTACCTTATAATGGCCAAAATATGCTTGATACGAATAAAACAAAAGAATTTGATATTATTACTAGCGTTTATATGTTTCAAAAACAATTTCAAATCATAAGTATCAATCATAAACGACATTAATGCCCCATACCACTATGTCGCCATATATAGGTATATAATCAAAACCGCACAGTCACGTATTTGGAAATTGGATTCCCGTCCTGAACCAAGGCAAAAGATAGTCCTTACTGAATTCGAGACAATCTAGCCCATGTCTCAGGCAAGAACTCAATCAAGCCTTTGGAGGGACTGGGCCGGTCCACCGATGTGGAATAAAATTCCTGAACATTACGTTTCCCCGCCCTTTGGGGCGTAAATGAGCCAACGAATGACTCCATCGGTCCCGGTTCGACCGATATAACCGAGGTGCCTCGCAACAGCAACAACCACATAGGTGAAAATAATATAAATGTCAGCCAGTTCAAGCACTGACACCACCTCTAGCTAGAAGGAAACACATGCCCTCCCTGAGGTCCTCTCCTGTTTCTGGTTCATACCGGGGTGTGAGGCTCACGATTCACGTTATACACAAAGCTATGCCACACAAGCGGTGCTTTGATCATCACCACAAGACTTTGCTTTTCAACAGAAGCCTTGATCACTGCATCTTATCATGCCACACAGGCAATTCACACCATGCAACTGATGGCTATCAATCACACAGGATGAATTCCAATTTCAGACACACAGTCCATTTACAAGTCCGTTCCGGGTCTGAACGAAACCGGGGGCACTATATACCTTGCAAACCCATCGATCTCCACGTACGTCTGGGCGATCACCACTCATTATCCATATTTCGGGATGCCTCCCAATAAGGACATCAGTTACCATCCAAACGAGTTGAAGATTTCCGGTCTTCGACCACCGTCTTTATCTTCGATTTCTTATCGTCGATTCAGTTATTCAGAATGGGATAAACCCGGTTTTTCTGAACAACTCGCGTATATAATAAACAAGTGCTACACAAACACAACATACGCCTTATTCCAATTCATTAGTCACTAACCGTCAATCAGTAAGAGAACGATTTCCCAAATATTAACCTCGAGGGCTATTAGCCCACTTTGTGAACTGGGCAACACAAAGTCAAGATGTGAAATATTGAAGAACTTGGAAAGCACTGAAGCGGGTCGAATCGAAGCAATGAAACCGGTCGGATCGAAGCAATGTAGCGGCTCGGATCGGATAAAGTTTGCTGTTCGGATCGGTGAACTATCGCTGTTGGAATCAAAGAGGCACAGCTGTTCGGGTCGGAGGGCAACCTACTTCCAGTTGGATCGGAAAGCCACCCAATTGCTACAGAGATAGATCGGAACGGAGCGGAGCAGAGTAAAAAGAAGAGAGAATTGGTCCTAAGTTAATCCGGGTCGGATCGGATACACCGATTCGAACCCCTTGTCCACACTCTTCCGATCCGAACCCATTTTCCACGTCACTCCCCTGCATGAGCGCCTGGTTATTTGGAGTGGCTATGACCAGTTCCTACCCACAACGTCCACTGCTCTGATGCGTTGTCAACATAGAAATCCACCCGAACCCGAGGCTGATGGGATGGATGACACGTGGCTCCGATCCGGATCGGGTTCTGGGCTAATTTTCACCTATAAATACCCCGTCTAGAGACAAAGAAAAGGATCTTTTTTCGGGCATTTTGAGAGTTCAACCACCTTCATAACCCGAATTCCAGCACTCCCGGAAAATCCAAATCTTCTTTCATTATTTGTTTTTAGACAATTGAGTGAATGTAAGTGAGTTGTGAGAGAAATTCAGTGATAATTTCATTGTAATTGCAACTACATCATTGAACATAGTGAAAGACAAGTGGACGTAGGCATTTCTTCGCCGAACCACTATAAATCTTGTGTGTTCATTTTATTTTTGATCTTATTTTATTCTGCTTTTAGTCAATTTGGGTGTTAGAACCACTTTTTGGTCTAACATTTTGGTGCTTTCACTGAGAACCATCTGAATTCTCCGTTTTTCGGGATTATCGTTCTACTTTTTGGACCGTTGAGTTCAAAGAAGTTAATCCTCGAGTTTCGACGCTCTTGGATATTTGTTGAATTGATTGTTGAAGAACCATGGCCAAAGGAAAAGGCAAAGAAGTTCAATCTGGTCGAAGAAATGGAGTTGGCGAAGATCAGCAAAATGCGGTTGTGACAAGGTCTCGTGGGCAGAGCTCAGCAGCAGGACGAACCGATACAGGAAACCCGAAACGCCTTCAGGGGGAGAGCTCCGATCCGATCCGAGTAGGAGATTCTGAAGCAGTGCATTCCCCCAACCTGAACCGACCCGAGCAGCTTGCCCTACACCGACCCGATCTGGCTTTCCAGCTCCGACCCGAACAAGCTTCCCAGCTCCGACCCGACCCGATTTCCCATCTCTGAACCAACCCGTCGCTTGGTGATGTTGGAACCTCTACTCGAGCCCCTACAAATGCTCTGATTCCAGCCACCAGGGTCAATGATTAGGTCAATCCATCCGTGCCCATCACTCAAGAAGATTTCTCGCGCCTACTTGACATGCTTGAGAGTACTAGGGAGGCTATGAAAATCCATGAGCGCACCATTCTTATGATGCAGGAAAATATGAGACTCATGAGCAGGGAAATTAGCGAACTCCGTAGATAGAGAACCCCATCCCCGGTTCGTCACACACCAGTGGATCAGTCTTCTTCTTCCGAGGAAGAGCGGCCCCATGAACGAAGGCCGCTCGAACGACCTCAGAATTTGGAGCAGTTGACATTCGGATCTTTGGGGTCTCGCGAGGATATTGCAAGAGCACTAGGAAACAATGATCCCACTCAGGGGCAAAGGCTCCAGTCCCCTCCTCCCGAGATCGACCGGGAGCGTAGGGAGCGGAATAGAGCAGAAGCAGCTCAAAGAAGAAGGGCATCTCCTGAACAAGAGCCCAGAAGGAACCCGGATACCAGGACCAGGGAACCTGAACGGCCCCTAACTAATGCTGATGTACAAGTAATGGTACGCCAGATTATGTCCGAGAGCCGGAACTATACCAATGAAGATTATGGCATTGAGCGAAGCCATACGCCTTTCACTGACGACATCCTCGATTTTCAGTTTCCCCGGCGTTTTAACCTGCCACAAATGGACAAGTACAATGGGAGAACTGATCCAGGACAGCATTTGATGCGATACTCGTGGCTCATGAATGCTGCCGCTGCTCCTGATGCAGTGAAGTGTAAGGCATTCCCGATCTATTTAGAGGATGTGGCGCTGTTATGGTTTACCCGACTTCCCCCTCGTTCGGTGTCGAATTATAAGGAATCGAGCGAACGTTTTATGAATCAGTTTCGACTCCATACCCGAAAGTCCAAAAGTGTTATTGAATTATCAAGAATTAAGCAGGCGCCAGGAGAATCTTTGAGGTCATATCTTGACCGTTTTAACTTAGCTGTGACTGAAGTTAGCGACCCGCATGAGCCCACCATCTTGATGGCATTAAAGGAAGGAGTCGATCCTGAATCCGAGTTTGGAGATTACCTTTCTGGGAAGACACCCTCCACGAGAGAGATATTCTATGAAAAGGCTGATATTTATTTGAGATGAGAGGAGGCCAGGGCAAACTGAAAGAGAAAGTCTGAAGCGGCTTCAAAAGAAAATGTTCAGAGTAACGTCGCCGTGAAGCAGTCTGGGGAAAGTTCCGGAAAAGTTGAAGTAAATGTGGGAAACAAGAGTGGAAACGACAATTCTGGAAACGGGGGCAACAACAATAATCGTAATGCGAACGGTAACAGAAGAAATAGAAATAGAGGAAGTGATCCTAGCAAAAGGCCCCGATTCCAGACTTATGAGAATTATACACCGTTGAACGACACTCTGGAGAACATTTACCTGGATACATACAATGTTTTGCAATATAAAAGACCGCCACCTCGTGACTCGACAGAGAAAGAAATGGCAACTGGGTAGTTTTGTTTGTTTCATGGAACTCATGGGCATTCAACCAATGAATGTCGGCATTTGAGAGATGTGATTGAGAAGTTGCTGCGTGAAGGGAAACTGGATGAATATAAGGTTGCCCCGAGGGACAGGGGGCAAGGAGAGAAGGCTCCAAAACAGATTCAATCTGCTCCCAAGCCTACAGCGCACCAAAAAGGCAAGGGAATTGTTATCAACTCCATAGTGGGTGGACCTCACCCAGCAATCCGTAGCTTTAGAGCAATGGATCAATACGTAAATGCTGCCAAGCACGTAGATGTGAATGAAGGTGATGATTTGGAAGATATCGCCCCCATAAAACAACAGAAGACAATGTTTGACGACGTGGTGTTCCGCAGCAGAGATAATACTGGGATCCAATCACCCACTGATGATCCGTTGGTTATTACTACCACCATTGGGCCGGCCTTGGTTAATAAGGTGTTAGTAGACAACGGAAGTTCTGTTAATATTTTATTTAAAAAGTCATTCGATCAGATGAAGCTTGAATCTGAAGATTTGAAGCCATGTGAAGGATGGATCAGAGGCTTCAACGGGGCGTCAACAGCTCCCATGGGGTACATAGAATTGCCCGTGACCTTGGGGCAAGGAGAACGCCGAAGAGTGCGGATGCTTCAGTTCGTAGTGTTGGATGTAGATTCGCCTTATAATGCATTTTTGGGGAGGCCTGCCCTTGCTGAGTTCAGAGCTTGCATCGCCCCTTGGTGTTTATTGCTTAAGTTCCCAACTGAAGCCGGAACTGGAGTAATGAGAGGGGATCAAGTTTCCGGACGGGCCTGCTATGTTGCCGAATTAAAGATGTTGATGAAAGGACTTAACATCGAGAGTAAAGATGCCTCGCCTCCCCCAAAGGGGGGCTCGGCATAGCAATTAGAGAGATCGACCCCGAAGGAGTTGCCCAAAGGAACACCTGAAGACCTGGATCCCAGAAAAGACGAGGAACCAGAGATTAGAAATGCAACTCCTAATGAAGCGACAGTGGAAATTCCCGTTGATGAAGCTGATCCAACAAGAGTTTTGAAGATTGGCTCTCAATTGGATCCACGTCAGGCCAAAGAACTAACAGACTTCTTGAAGGCGAACTTGGACGTGTTTGCCTGGACCCACGCTGACATGTGTGGGATATCGCCATCCATCATAAGTCACACACTAAATGTAAACCCGAAACATCCGCCTGTGAAGCAAAAGAGACGTATGCTGGGCCCAGAGAGGTCGGCTGCTCTCAAAGAAGAAGTAGAGAAGCTGAAACAGAACGGATTTATTCGAGATTCGACATATCCCGACTGGATACCGAATCCCGTCTTAGTAAAGAAGCCGAATGGAAAGTGGCGGACTTGCATTGATTTTTCAGATTTGAACAAAGCTTGCCCAAAGGACAGTTTCCCACTTCCCAGGATTGACCAGCTTGTAGATTCGACAACGGGTCATGAACTTCTCTCTTTCATGGACGCATATTCTGGGTACAACCAAATTCCTATGCACGTGCCAGATCAAGAACATACGAGCTTCATTACAAATTTGGGGTTATATTGTTATGTTGTAATGCCATTCGGATTGAAAAACGCCGGAGCCACTTATCAGCGCTTGGTGAACAGAATGTTTTATAATCAAATAGGGAAGACTATGGAAGTTTACGTGGATGATATGCTTGTCAAATCGAAACAGTCCTCCAGTCATACGCAAGACTTGGCAGAAATGTTTGGTATCCTGCGAAAGTATCGGATGAAGTTGAATCCTTTGAAATGTTCATTTGGAGTGGCATCAGGAAAATTTCTAGGCTTCATTGTGAGTTCCCAAGGAATTGAAATTAATCCTAGCCAAATAGCAGCGATTAGAAACATTGAAGAGCCGAAGAGAATTAAAGACGTCCAAAGTCTTGCAGGGAAAGTAGCCGCGTTGAGTAGGTTTCTCTCTAAAGCCACTGACAAATGCGTCCCGTTTTTTGATTTGATTAAAAGGGGAAAGAAGAACTTCGAGTGGACTCCGGACTGTGTTGAGGCCTTTCAAAATTTATTGGAATTGCTAGAAAAACCACCGATTTTGTCAAAACCGGTGGATCACGAAGAGTTATTTGTTTACTTGGCAGTTTCGGCTCACGCTGTTAGCACAACCTTGGTTCGAGAAGAGGACAAAGTGCAAAGGCCAGTATATTATGTAAGCAAGAAATTGGCAGCGGCAGAACGCAACTACCCAAAGATTGAGAAGCTCGCTTACAGCCTCCTAATCGCATCCCGAAAACTTCGCCACTATTTCCAAGCTCATCCAATAACCATATACACTGACCAGCCCCTGAGGCAGGTGTTGCAGAGACCCGAAGCATCGGGAAGGTTGATCAAATGGAATATAGAATTGAGTCAGTTTGATTTAAATTTTCAGCCACGAAGGTCGATAAGGGGGCAAGCTCTGGCAGACTTTATAGCAGAGTTCACCATCCCAGAGGAGGAAGTGATCAATGACAGAGTGGTTAAGTCCGAGGATGAATTAAAGATTGATCCATGGAAGCTATACACAGATGGAGCCAAGAACGACCGAAGGTCCGGAGCTGGAATCGTCTTAGTCACTCCTGAAGGACGGTCGTTATATTACGCTCTACGATTAGAATTTTCGGCGACTAACATTGACTCTGAGTACGAAGCCCTGATTGTCGGGCTGAAGCTTGCTAAAGACTTCAGAATAAAAATGTTGGACATATTCTGTGACTCCAAAATCGTTGTTTGCCAAGTGCGAGAGGAATTTGTGGCTCGGGGACCTCGACTTATCGCCTACCTCGGGAAAGTGAGAGAGCTATTGAGCAACCTGGAGCGGTACAGTATAACACATATCCCAAGAGACGAAAACCAAAAGGCAGACAGGCTGGCAAAGCTAGCTAGTTCCGACAATCCAGAAGAAACTGAAATAATTCCAATTGAAACGTTGGAATCGCCAAGTTTTGAGTCAATGGAAATTGAGTTCGCTTTCGAAGCGGAACCAGAGAAGGAGTCGTGGATGACCCCAATTAAGAACTTCCTTAAGAGTGGGACACTCTCATCAAAGAAGAGTGAGAAAAGGGCTATAGTTCTCAAGGCTACCAGATATGTCATGCAAGATGATACTCTTTATAGGAAAGGATTTTCTATGCCCCTGTTACGATGTATAGCACACGACGACATCAAACGTGTACTAAGAGAAGTGCACGAAGGTGAGTGTGGAGATCATACAGGAGGTCAGACTTTAGCAAAAAAGATATTGCGATATGGATACTTCTGGCCCACAATTAATAAAGATGCAGTTGATTATTCACGACGCTGCGATAAGTGCCAGAGATTCGCCAAAATCCCCAGAGCACCGTCGACCCAACTCAAATCGATGGTGAGTCCTTGGCTATTTGCCACGTGGGGAATTGATATCATTGGAGTTCTACCGATTGCTAATGGAGGAGCGAAATATGCAATAGTCGATGTGGACTATTTTACGAAGTGGGTGGAAGCTGAGCCCTTGACCAAAATCACGGCAAGAAAGGTGATAAGTTTCATGGTTAGAAATATTATATGCCGATTCGGGATCCCAAGGACCATTATTACTGACAACGGAACCCAGTTTGATGGTACTGAATTCAGAAATTTCTGCCAGAAGTATAAGATCGACAAGCGATACACTGCGGTTGCTTATCCGCAGTCGAACGGGCAAGTTGAGGCAATAAACAAAGTAATAAAATCCATCCTCAAGAAACGGTTAGAGCGCGCAAAAGAAAAATGGGTTGACGAATTGCCCCTAGCTTTGTGGGCATATCGGACAACATTTAAGATGGCTACTGGTCATACCCCTTTCTCTCTCTCTTTTGGCTCAGAAGCAGTAATTCCAATAGAGCTTGAAGTCCCTTCCCACCGGGTGACATATTATGACCCGATGACGAATCGGGCACTCTTACTCGAGTCTCTTGATGAAATCGAAGAAAAAAGGGACGAAGCAGATTTGCGTGCGGCAAGACATCGACGTCAGATGGCACGCTATTACGACAAAAAAGTCCGCCTTAGGACTTTTGAACCAGGAGATTTGGTGCTAAAGAGAGTCTTTCCATCCCTTCCTCACCTCGGTCCAAAGTGGGAAGGACCCTTTGTCATCCAACGGAAACTTGAAAAAGGAACCTTCAAGTTAACGACCGTAGATGGCGAAGAAGTCCCTAGGGCATGGAATGCCCAACACTTGATGCGATATTTGGATTAGAAATGTTGTACTCTTTGTTATTTTTCTTATGAACTCTGTAATAGGGCACGACTTGCCTTGAGAAAATCTGATGATATGAATAAAGGACTATAAAGTGGATGTAGGCTACGACTTAGCCGAACCACTATAAAAATATCGTATGTTATTTACTTTTATGCATTATATATATACATTCATCGACTATTCTGTTGTGATTATGGAATACAAGATGATTCAAAACCTGAAAAGGTTGAAGACAGTTTCAACATAAGAAAAAGCACAGCGACTATTTGTGCGACAAGACATAAAAGAATGAGAAAACGACATTCTTAACTCTAACTCTCCAGAGAGAGAGAGTATAAAAGCGTCTCCGACTGAGCGCTGAGAAAGAGATCCTTCCCCGCTGAAGGATCGGGGAGTGAATAGATTGCTGAGCTCGAACTCTAACTCTCCAGAGAGAGAGAGAGAGAGTATAAAAGGACGGGAAGACGACGTCCTCTGAGGCATGAAGGTGCACCCAGACAAGGGACCGCCTCAGTAAGAACTCTAACCTGAGTATAAGACAGGAGAGTATAAAAGAAATGCCAGAAAAAACAATAGGCATTGACGACACAGAAAATGCTATCCCGTCAGAAAATCGGGAGCATTCAGATTGCTTGATTAAGCCTTAAATAATTTTTGAGAATTGACTGGGGGCATATATGTATACACATATTTCCTCCCTCCGTAACTTCATTTCATAACTATAGTATGACAGGCATTTTTACATAAATGCAGAACTACTGACAAACAAACATTGCAGAAAACGAATTATTTTTTATTCACGAATGAATTTGTACAGGAAAACATCCAAAAAGAAGGTGCAAGAGCCCCCCTTACAGCAGCAATTATTAATCTACCAAATACTAAGGCAATGCAAGACAACCCACTATTTAGATTTCGAGTGAGCCTTGGACTTCTTGGCGGCTTTCTCTGCATCCTTTGCCTCTTTCTCGGCCTCTGTCAAGATTCGTTTTGATTTTTTCTTCCCCGAAGATGCGGCGCTGGAATCGGTTGACTTCTTCTCGGAGGGCGGAGCGCTGGAATCAAGAGAAGATTTTTTAGCGAGTTCCTCTGTAATAGATCTAGTTGAAAGCTTAACAACTAACCTTGATCCCGCATCCACAACTGCGAGAGGCTTGAGGACTTCGGGGTCTAAGTCTTCAGCTTTTAGCTGCAAGCGTTTATCTTGATCAGCTTTCATTGCAGCCAGAGTAACATCATCTGCGCTTTCCGACTCCCCGACTATTGCTACTTCTGGATCTTCCTCATGTCCTCCGTCGCCGCCATCATCCTTTAAGGCTGCTATCATTTCTTCATCATGGAGAGTTTCAGCCTTAGAAGGTTCGCTTCCTTCTCCCAAATCTATAGGAGCAGCCTTGTCCTTCCCCTCTTTTGCCTTCTCCGAAGGTTCTGCTCCAGATGCGGCTCCCTGAGTCACCTCTGTCTTTCCGGATGGCTCAACACCTACAGAGTGAGAAGCAACAGTTATCAACTCAGGAGAAAATAATGGGTTTTTCATCGATCGCTCAATCACATGGTGAAAGGTAGAAATAGCCTTGACGAATTGAGGAGAAAAGGTAGGGATACCTTCCGAAGACTTCTCGGCAGGGGTAACTGCTGTCTCTGATGCCGTTTCGAGGATAGGGGATAGCAGAGTTGTTTGAGGGATTCCCGGGTGTTCAGGATCATAACCCTCTACTTCAGGAGTTGCGGGGGCAGTAGAAGAGGAACCAGCCTCGGGAATATTCTTCTGTTTAGTCCTCCGCCTCTCTTCTTCCATAGCATCAGCAATGAGGCGGCGCCCTTCAGCTAGGCGTTCTGGCTCATCATCCCTCAAGTATTTCTCCATCAGCTTGTCTTCATCGATGGAATCGACCTTGAGCTCCTCTTTTTCCCACTCAACGATCTGACTCCATACTTGAACTAGAGTGGATGGATAATCCTTAATCCAAGAAATGTTTCGGCGACGGATGATATGTGCGAAGAATTCAATCATTAATTCGCCGAAACCCTGAATCTCTGCCTCCGCCTCTAACAATTGTTTACGGGCATCCTCCGCAGATTTGATAGCACATTCAACGTTGCCCTCTGCCAGGGTAGCTCTGTTCTCTACCTCCAGTAGCTTTGAAGCCAAGTCAGCATTTTTCTTTTCTAGCTCCGCATTCCTCCTTGCCAACTCGGCATTTTTCCGTTCAAGATCAGTGTAAGCAAGGCGCGTCTTAGCAGCTTCTGACTTAGCATCTTCAGCTTGCTTTTTTAACTCAGAACGCTCTTGAGTGTGAGATTCAAGCAAGTCATGATAATGTTTTTGCATATCTTCAAATTGTTGTTTGAAGTTGGTAGCGTCCCTCTGAGCAATAGCAAGCTGGGCCTGTGTGTCCTCCAAATCTTTTCCTAGGTTCTTTAAGGCCTTTGCATCTTCTTCCGCGGTTTTTTGCATTGAATCAGTATTCGTGATTAGAGTACGGATGATTCTGGAAAGGTTGCGTGAATATTTGAACATTTCAGAATACTGTTTTTCAATCGCGTCTACCTTTGCTTTGGCCTCGTCTGCCCACCTGGAAGAAATAGGTTCGAGGGCAGGTAAAAAAGTCAAAGTCTCGAAGTAATGTTCGGGGAATTGCTCCTCCAAATATGCCCGCTTGATTGCAGTTTCCGCATCTAGTGGTGGAGGAGCGGGAATCGTCAATTCAGTGTCCCTGTGTGTGGAGGATTCAATAGTTTCTTTATCTGTCCTAGGCCTTTTAGTGGCAGGGACCTTGCGTTTACTTCGAGACTCAGTATCTTTTGGAGGACTTCTCTCTCTGCTGCACTTTTCGTGGGAAGAGGTGGAGTCTTTCGGTTGTGGCCTGTCCTCTTCCCTACGACTTTGATAACCTTTATATTTCTCCTGGTTCGATCGAACGGGAGAGCGAGAGCGTGAGGTTCGAGAGCGATAGGGTTTGTAAGGCCTTCTTTCCTCCCTACCGCGATCGTCGCGGCGATCATACTCGATATCCTGAGGTGGATTAGACATGCTGCGACGAAGCTTCCTGATATCATAGTAAGATCGGGACATCGTGCCTGCACAATAAGACAAATGAAATTCAGAATCAATAGTTTCACAGAGAGAGAGGTGCAATGAATGCTAATGCTATTGTATAAAGTGTGTCCTAAGTGGTGTGTTTCCCCCCAACCAACCCGAGTCCGAAGCTAGACTAGTACGGGCAGGCTCTTTGGCCTTAGCAGGAGTGGTCTCTTCAGAAGAGGTGAAGACAAAAGGATCCTTCCTAAAATCCTCTGAAGTGTATATAGTTTCAGGTAAGGGGAGATCCCCCAAACCCTGAAATATTGGGTCATCAGTACTAGGGACATCTCCCTCGGAAGCATTAAGTGGCGACTCTTTGGAGGATGTTGACTTTTCCGGAGAAGTAGCCTCCTCAGGGGCAGAATACCCTTCACGATCCTTCTCGGCCAAGTTAGCCAATTCGTCATCTTGAGTAGAAGATGGAGAAGGTGAAGTTTGAAGAGGCACTGCAGGAGCTCCCGAACCTTCTCCTGTCTCTGGAACTACATCCACTGGAGGAACATATACGTATGGAGCCGTCCCGTGACCGATACTACGAAAAACGGATAACAGCCCATGAAAATGAAGATATTCGTCCTTAAGGACTTCGTCAATAGTCAGGAATTTCTGGTCGTCATTAAGAAGCTGGTGCATCCGGTCAAAGAACACCTGATCTGATATTTGTTTTGGATTGTCGACTGCAAACAAAAAGAAAAACGAGTTAAGGCAATGACTTGAAGGTATAGAGCCAAGATGTAGATAATCAGTGCTTTACTTGATTTCGTCCATCTCCTGGCACATCCAGGTTGCCGCTTCACATAAAACCATTCCAGTCTGGAATCCCCAGCTTTACTACTGAATGGCGTTGAAATTATCTTCCTCTTAGGGACATACTCAAAATAGCAGAAAGAAGGAGTCTCTCGAGTTCGATGCTTGAAGTTATAGAAGAAATGAACATCATCGAAAGTGAGCTCTATGCCTAAGTTCTCACGGTATGCTATGTATAAAGTGTGCAAGTAGGCATAAGAATTGGGATGCAGCTGCATGGGGGCAATCCGCATTTGTCTTAGAAAATCAACGATGAAGGGAGAAAATGGAGGGATAGCACCGACCATGCACATCAACCAAGTGATTGCCATGTATCCTTCTGGAGGGTTGTGGGGACGGTCAGATCTTGAAGGCACTAGAGTGTCCCTTTTCATTATCCCGTATTTTAAACAAATTCGGATAAGCCGGTCGTTGTCAATTGATGATTCAACGGAATCTTGGGGTGATTCCAATATGACAGCCGATTCAAACTCATCAGGAGCCCGGTCGTCTCCAACCCCTCCTTCCTCTTCGAAACCTAGAGAAACTTCATTCTCCGAAGACACATCGTCACTTTCACGATTTCCGACTTCGTAGTCTGAACCCTCATTATCCCATTCTGGATCCGACGGAGAAGATATGTCCTTGAGAGTAATTTTGGTGGAGGTTTCCGGGGCCTCTTTCTTCTCAGCTAGTCTGGAAGAGCGTCTGGGTCTCATGGTCATAAAACTATTGAAGAAGCAATAGCACAAATTAGAGCAAATTAGCCTGTATCCCCCCATGTATGTGTGCAAACTAAAGTGTAAACAATGCATGCGGAAAGTGCAAAGTAAATGTTTAAAAGTGCAACGAAAAAGTTTGGCAAAATATAAAGATTTGAAGTAGTTCTTGATGTCCAGTTACGTTTGCAAGGCACTATCCTAACTGTCCATTAGGTTGAAGATTATGCCAAAAGTTGATTGGGCCAGTTAAACAAGTTCTTATGCATTAAGGTGAACTGCTTTTCGGTTCGGTTCGGGCGCGCTTATGGGGATCGGATCGGGGATGCGGCCTCGACTTAGGCTCGGATAAACTGTGGAACTCAGAAATCAAAATCGGATCGGTTCGGAGGTAGAGTCCCCTGACGGTTCGGATCGGATCACATAGTCATACTTCTCCTCCTTTTATCTTATGGTCCGACCCGATCCGGTTAGGTAAGCTCCCTTTCCCCCTTCCTTAAATACTTGCTCCGACCCGATCCGATCTCCTGGATTTCTTTTCTTTTTTCTTTCTTTATTTGCCCTGACCCGGTCCGACCTCCTGAATTTCTTTCCTTCTTCCCTTATTTTTTCACCTTCCATATCCCTCCGAACCGAACCGATTCCCTACTATCTTCTTCTTCTCCTTCACCCTCTTTCTTCCCTAACCAACGCCAAGACCAGTTTCATGCCAGTCACCCAAATCAAAGCCAAGCAATTATGCGCTGGCGCACTCAACAACGGATTCTAATCCCCTCCGTTTCAACCTCGAGATGGCGACGAGTCTACTGGCGACGATGACGAGGGGGGGTCAGGGTGGCAAGGTCATCCAAGTTCCATGTTCAAATCGTCCTAATCATCCACGAAATCGAATCGAAATCAATTTAAAAAGGAATTATCTAAAGATTTGTAGCCTACCGATGTAATTACTTCGGGAGTTAAAAGGAATTGCGATGCATTAGAAGTTTAGGTTTTTCTCGTTTTGCAGAACTTGGGGAGCGGTAAAACAGTAAAAATGAAAGAAGGAAGAAGGCCGTGCTTATATAGAAGAGTAGAGTGTCCATTCGTCTCCCCATACGGATCGGACCGACAGCCCAATGGCAGAACCCCCGTTCGGATCGGATAGACAGTCCAGAAGCAAAGCTTGGCCCAATAGTCCAATGAAAGATAGAAAGAAGAAGGAGTCTGTTCGGATCGGAATCTGAACCAAACCGAATTTTTTAGCTCAGCAACGAATTAAATTGAAATTTGAAGAAGAAGATGAAAACACACGGAAAATCAAAAGAAAAATTACCTCGAAAGGCGTTGTGCAATGATAGTCAAAGCATGCTCCGTCTCCAACAGAAGCATCCTTTGAGGGGGCAAAATGTTAGCCCACTTTGTGAACTGGGCAACACAAAGTCAAGATGTGAAATATTGAAGAACTTGGAAAGCACTGAAGCGGGTCAGATCGAAGCAATGAAACGGGTCGGATCGAAGTAATGTAGCGGCTCGGATCGGATAAAGATTGCTATTCGGATCGATGAACTATCGCTTTTGGAATCAAAGAGGCACAGCTGTTCGGGTCGGAGGGCAACCTACTTCCAGTTGGATCGGAAAGCCACCCAATTGCTACAGAAATCGATCGGAATGGAGCGGAGCAGAGTAAAAAGAAGAGAGAATTGGCCCTAAGTTAATCCGGGTCGGGTCAGATACACCGATCTGAACCCCTTGTGCACACTCTTCCGATCCGAACCCATTTTCCACGTCACTCCCCTGCATGAGCGCCTGGTTATTCGGAGCGGCTATGACCAGTTCCTACCCACAACGTCCACTGCTCTGATGCGTTGTCAACATAGAAATCCACCCGAACCCGAGGCTGATGGGATGGATGACACGTGGCTCCGATCCGGATCGGGTTCTGGGCTAATTTTCACCTATAAATACCCCGTCTGGAGACAAAGAAAAGGATCTTTTTTCGGGCATTTTGAGAGTTCAACCACCTTCATAACCCGAATTCCAGCACTCCCGGAAAATCCAAATCTTCTTTCATTATTTGTTTTTAGACAATTAAGTGAATGTAAGTGAGTTGTGAGAGAAATTCAGTGAAAATTTCATTGTAATTGCAACTACATCATTGAACATAGTGAAAGACAAGTGGACGTAGGCATTTCTTCGCCGAACCACTATAAATCCTGTGTGTTCATTTTATTTTTGATCTTATTTTATTCTGCTTTTAGTCAATTTGGGTGTTAGAACCACTTTTTGGCCTAACAAAGGCCGAAACAAACATCAGATCAAAACCCAGGAAACCATTCGACTTAGCTAACCTTCAGTTAGTTTCTAAATTTCACATTCCATATCGTTTATAATATTTTATAACAATTTATTGCTATTTTTATTTATTTATTTATAGCCAATTTACTCAAACGACGCTACGGGCCTTAACGCGGCCGTGGCGCTGTTTTTCTTCAGATTTGATTTACACATATCTGGAAATCTAACCGTTGGATCTTCACAAAATTTATATAATTAGAAAGATCTTTCCAAAACGAATCCATCGGTTCCAGATTTGGGAAAATCCGACGGTCGGATCTCCCGGTACAATCGTTTGAAGTTTCGATTTTAAAATACGAACTGCAGCGTAGTTATTCGATTTAATTTAATTATATTTATATAAATATAATTGATTCTGGCGCTCTTTTTCTTCATATTTGAATTAAACATTCTAGACAATCCAACCGTTGGATCTTTACAAAGTTAGTGTCGTTGGAAAGATATTTCCAAAGCGAACCCAACGGTTTTGGTTTCGGGAAAATCCGATGGTCGGATCTCCCGCACCAATCATTTGAAATCACGGTTTCAAAACACAAACTATAGCTTCGTTATTCGATATATTTTAATTATATTTATATATAAAAATAAAAATATAATCGATTCTTCGATTTCAAAACTATTTTCTTTTCATACATTTGATAAAAATGATATTTTTATCCAACCGACAATTATTTCAACACTTCGCTATTTTTAGCAATTCATGTATATAATAAAAATGTGATTTTTATTGCAAAACAATTCATTTCAAAACACGACAATTTTATATAGTTCATATAGATGATAAAAATATGATTTTTATTATAAAACAATTTATTTCAAAACATGAATATTTTATATAATTCATATAGATGACAAAAATATGATTTTTATTATAAAACAATTTATTTCAAAACACGAATACCATTCGACACATGAATTTCTATTCAACGAATGAATTTCTATTCAACACATGAAGGTTTTCTATAGTTCGTATATATATAAAAAATAAAAATGTGATTTTTATAGTTTAAACAATTTATTTAAAACACGAATACCATTCAACACATGAATTTCTATTCAACACATGAAGGTTTTCTATAGTTCGTATATATAAAATAAAAATGTGATTTTTATTGTTAAAACAATTTATTTAAAACACGAATACCATTCAACACATGAATTTCTATTCAACGAATGAATTTCTATTCAACACATGAAGGTTTTCTTTCGTTCGTATATATAAAATAAAATTGTGATTTTTATTGTTAAAACAATTTATTTAAAACACAAATACCATTCAACACATGAATTTCTATTCAACGAATGAATTTCTATTCAGCACATGAAGGCGGTTTCAATATATGAAATAATTTCAACAAATGAAAATAATTCTAACACATGAATATTTCAGAAAATTTCGGCAGCATAACGGCAGGGTAGTTAAAACCGGGGCCGTCCCTAGTACAGCTCCTCGCTCTACCTTAAAGCCTCGCAGCTTTTGACAATGGGGATTTCATGCATCTAGTTTACACGCAGGCGGCATGTATATTTTTCCATTTCCACAAACTAATCCTATGTGGTTTCAACCAAATAATTCTCAACCACAATCAATCAATTTCAATCACAAACAATTCTAATCAACCATTCGTAATCAACCAATTTTCACACCAATCAAAACCAATAAATATCGTCCATGGTTTGTGGACGAGGGGCGTGTGTATATATATATATATATAAGCATTTCACTTCTATTTCAACACATATATAATTTTTACAACGCATATATAACTTATACATCGAACATACAACTTATACAACGCTTATACATGAGGTGTACAACGCTTATACATGAGGTGTACAACGCTTGTATAACTCATACATCGACTATATAATTTATACATCGTCGTTTTCCATAACGTTTATAATTTAGAAATCTCACATTGGGTTCCACTCCACCAAAAATAGCAGAAAGCTCAAAAAATATGCGGTCTCTTTTAGAATGTAGAAGACGTCCACACGAGTCCACTGTCTCTTGTTTCACTTAATTTCGTCAACAAACGAAAAAGATATGATTTTTACAGTGAAATCGAAAACCATACCGCTTTAAAGTGCTATAATATATAAAATAATTTTAACTGTCGTTACCTCCTATTTTGATTCAAAACTAGGTCTTGATCCTACGCCAAATCCGTTCAACTTGAAGACGATCCACCAGCACCACGTGGAAGAGCGTGGAACGGCGCCTCTAGGGGGACCCACCACCATCAACTCGACGGCACGGCTGGGGAGAATTCCGGCGAGGTACGGCGCCACTTCAGGGCTTCGATTCTCGACGGATACAACTCGATGGAGGGCGAGTCCTACATCGATTTGAAGAGGAGACTCGGATCTTCAAAAAGTTCCAAAGGGGGGTGTGGTTCCATTGCGAGATCGAAGAGAAAAAGAGGTGGGAAGGATCGAAGCAGCGTCACCGTCGATCGGGGGGGTTTCAGAAAAAAGACGGGGAGAGAGAAATCTGAGGTGGACCAATAGTTTTTTTTTATTTATAAATTTTAAAAATCCGAAAATACCCCTTGTCACGCACGAACACCAATCCAAACCCAACGACTATCGTCCCTAGCTAAATACCCACATTCCGAACATAATGGGATATGTTTCGAAGGCCCATTCGACTGTTTCAGTCAGTTTTCCTTCAGATTAAAATATAAAACATTCAATATTCAATTTGAACATACATTTCAATTTGCCAGGGCCACATACTGATTCTAAAAATTCCCGAAAAATAAATCTAGCTATGTTTTGACGATACGGTCCCAAACAAACTAGTTTCGTCGAATTCTGAGACCGTTTGAAAAATGGCCCATTTCTGGTCGATCCAATTTAATAGAAATCGACCAAACACATTTTCCTTTGCCACACTCACATACTAGCTTCAAAAATTATGAAATTTGAAACCTAGCAATAATTTAACATCCCGAATCAAACAAAAGTGGTTTCGTCGAATTCCGAGGTCGTTTGCAAAATGGCCATTTTCACAGCCTATATAAACTCTAGAGCGACCTTTCTAAAAATTCATTTGACCATAATTTTTGCCTTCCGCTATGAAACTTCGATTTTTCAAATTCGTTAGAAAGATATTCACTAACAGATTTAAATATTTTTGGTTTCACTCAAATCCGTTTTGTTTTGCACCAGGTACAGTCAGTCAAAGTTTGAAATGAAAATTTGAAACTGCCGCGCCATTTCAGGCCTTGTTTATACTTAGAAATAATTATATTCCTTTTCAATTGTCGATTCAAACTTACTTTTCATCATTATTATTTGAAATATTTATTTTAAATGTTTAAAATCCACTAAAATATCCAATTAAAATTTTTTAAATTGGTTCAGATTTTCCTAGTCGTTACAGTGGCATTCGAAGTGAATCTGATGTGATGATAAAGCGTAACCTCAAGCCTCATCAACCGGGAAATGATAAAAATCGGGCAGGCAGCATGGCTATGTAGGTCGCACCTATTAGGGTGTATAATCACCTGATCTAGAGTTTCATTTACTTCTAAAAATCTATTGTTGATGCTAGCCCATTCGGGAAACGGTTGCTGATCCCAACCATTGGTGATATACATTCGATACACTCTAGCGAAATGAGTGGTCGGTCATGTGTGGCCGGTTTGCAAGATGTTCTTGTTGAACCCAGTGTATTCCTTTCTAGAGGTACACTAGCGAAAGGTTGTTCCATACCTTGTCATAGTTGGAAATCCATTTCCCAATACGTGCTTGTGGTTTTGATTGTATACTATATATGTAGAACGTGAGATGAAAGCATTTCTGCTAGATGATTATTATACTGTGGTTGATAGACATTATTATAATATCAAAAGGTTTTTGATATAAAGATATTTTGGATTCTCATAAGGGAAAAACCTGTTCCATTATATGGTGTGGTCTTATGAGATATCGTTTACTTGTTCGAACAGTTTTAAACTGTTTTACTCATACCAGTCCCATGACTGACCCGGAGTTTATTTTGTTTTGTTTTCCCTAAACTCTTGGGTGCCCAATTTTGTACGGGCAGTTAAGTAATCGGGATTTACAGATACATAAAGAGCTGGAGCAGGAGGCTTCAGGATCATATAGCTATTGTTTATGTCTGTTGTGTTGTACTGCGATAATGATGAATATTCAAGTACAGATTTATATTTCAAAGTTGTGTTATATATATTATATGTTATTCGTTCCGATGTGAGGTTCGTGTTACTCTGATGTTCTTCTTCTTCTTTTATTCTAAGTTTCTATCTTATCTATTCTCACCCTCTAATTTCTTTCATTAACCATCCGGTATTTTCGATCCTTGGATATTCATTTGTATATCGGATAACCAAGATCGCTAATTTACGGGTCGTTATAGTTGGTATCAGAGCATAAGGTCAAGAATTACCTTGGCTCTGTGGCGTGAATCAGTAGAGATGGGGTTAGTAATACCCTAGATTGAGTTTGAGTGTACATATATACGAGTGCGTATTTGTAATTTGATATAAAGTGGTTTTATATTGTGGAGATTCATTGGTTGAGTAGTTTATGAATTCTGGTCAATCAGTTTGATCCACTGTATCGGTAGGGGTTTGTAAACACTTGAATACGATGGACCGACATAGTATGATATGTGATATATTATCATATATAGGAAGTGTTGGTTGTGATTATAATCAGATAAGATTATAAAATGTGAAATGGTTATATATAAGCAAACAGAATTTATATAAGTGAAATATATGGAATCGAAGTGAATTAAATCTGAAATTTAAATCAGAATTGAAATTTCAAACCCTGGGAATTTGGAAAAGTGTTGTAAATGGATTTGGAATAAATATACCAGCATTTTAAAATCCTGGTAGATTTTAAATTGTTTTGAGCATGGTATTTTTGGAAATGTTTAGAAATGGTTTTGAAAGTGATATAGTATTAAACTCACTTCAGTAGGTGGAAATAGATGCCGATGATGATCTAGACATCATCGGTGTTCATTTTCGAGTTGTAAGTAACGGATTACTACCAAAGAGATTGTTTTTGAAATTGTTTAGAAAAACAAGTTGTTGGAATCCTGCAAAGGAAAGTTTGGTTTTTAAGAAAAAAAAAGTTGTTTAAAACTCCCAGGAAAAAGATTGTTTCATTTAAAACCAAATTGAACTGGAATTTGCAAAAGCAAATTGGAGTTGAATTGGATTAAAAGGATATCGAGAAATTTGGATTTGTGGGATAGAAATTCGAAATGAGATTCGGTTTGGATAAAAGCGAATGGTTGTGTTGAAAATAAAAATTGATTGGACATTGGTTGAGACGACGTGGCATATGTGGACTGATAACAGGTGAAAGTGATAGAGTTGATATGCCCGACAAAAAGGTACAAGTTTATATTTGGTATAAGCATGAGATTTATGAGCCGATTTGGCAAGCCGATTTGGCAAGCCGCTTGGCTGTTTGATTTTCTTTTGGAATGGAGAAGACCCAGAGAGGTGAGTTGGAGTTTGACCTATCGACCAGTACAAAGGAGGTGCTGGCGAAATTTTTCGAAAAGTTAAGGAGTTAGAATATTTCCAGGATCTTTGAAAATTTTCATTGATAAGAATTAACTAATAATTTAATTGAAATTAAATGGCTTCAGTTGAAACTGAAATTAAAAAGTGAACAAATAAGTTCTAATCGGTCGATAGGGTTTGTTTTCTACCTTAGCAATTTCGAGGACGAAATTATTTTAAGTGGGGAAGAATGTAATGACCTGTATTTTCATGGAGTAATAATTAATTTATTTAATTATTTACAAAGTGATTAAGTGATTTAAATGGTATTTTAAATTAAATAACTGTGAATATTTAATTAAAATAATAATTAAATAATATATTTAATTCTGAAATAATCAGAATTGGCTGAAATGGCGATATGTTGTGAATTGGGCAATTCAAAATGTATAATTCAGTTTAGAGTTGAATTATAATAACAAATATATTTAAATAACGTCAGTTTGAACGTATAATTATATTATAATTAAAATCGAGCTCGAAATGGCGCGACAGTTCGCTATTTGGCGATTTGAACTTCCACTGAATGTACATGATTCATTTTAAGCCGGATTTCTGTGAAACAAGAAATGTTAGGAGCTGGTGGAGTATATCTTTCAAGTGGAAGAGAAAAATCGTGATTTCATAGTGTAGATTTGATTTATGTCGAAATCAAATTTTAGAAAAGTCGCTGTGGAATTCCTTTATAATTTATAAAGGAATTATTCATATTTATAAAAGGAATTTCGTTATAAATCGAATATCGATTTATTTGGGATTTGAAATATCGAGCTAGGAATTCATATGGGAATATTCTGAAGCTGTTTGATATTCTGTTGTGAATATATACGATAATATTTATTTATAAATATTTAATTTAATTGTTTTTAAATATATTTATATTTTTAAATGGGTCATTCAGAGCTTTAAAAATAGCCAGTTTTGCAAACGACCTCAGAATTCGACGAAACTAATTTTGTTGGATCTGCAATATTAAATTATTGCTATATTTCAATTTCCATGATTTTTAAAGTCAGTATGTGGCCGTACCGATTTTTAAAGTGAAAAACAGTCGATAAATTGACCTTTAAAAATAGGCTGTGTGAGCAAACAGAGTCGGAATTTGTCGAAACTAGTTTCGTTGGGACCATAATGTCGAACTGTAGCTGCATGTCCAGTTTCGTGATTTTTGGGTATTGTGTGTGATCACACGGATTTTTAGAAGGTAAAAACAAATAAAAAATGATAAATAAAAATATCTAAAATATCAAGAAAAAAATCTAAGTTCCCTATAAATACCCCCACTAACTTTTCACAACCCTAGAACTTATTTCTTTAGTCAACAGAAAGAATTCCGCCGTAGTTTTCTTCAGTAAAATATTTTCGATCCTCTAAAATCGAAATAAAATCCAATAAAATTCCTGAATTCTCAAACCATCCTTCTTTGAATTTGTATAGAGATGGGCCTCAATTCGATACCCCTATTATAAGGTGCGACGCATCCTCGTTGATGCTCGAAAACAACAGCGAAGGTTAGGGTTCACGAAATCGGAGAATGGAAGGATTGTTTGAGGATTTGGAGCTGAGTTTTAGGATGAGCAGTCAAAACTGCATCTGGTGATGATTGTTTCGTGGATTTCGGTGGTAGAATTTGTCTAGGTTGGTCATGAAACTGCAGATGACGTAGTCTGGACGGAGAGCTCGAGTGGATGATGAAGGAGGTTGCTGGGTAGGGTGCGCGAAGGGGATGAATTTGGTGATGGTTTCCTACGATATGGTGGGGAGGCGAGGGAGATTAGAGGGCTTGATTAACGGCCATGGTTTGTGGTGATGTTTACTGAAGCGTGGAAGATGGAGGAAGAAGGGAGCGGGCCTTGGTTTTGAAGAGAGGTTTTGGGCCGAAGTCAAAGGTTAAAAGCCCAAATTAAATATCTTAAGTTATTTTAAAGTTAAAATAGTATGTTAAGTTTAAAAATTCATAACTCTCTCGTACGATATCAGAATCAAGCGAAACAAGATCCAATGGGATCGTATGGACGGACATTACCCAATGGTACTGACTGGGAGTGGAGTGGAGCTCGTTTGAATTTATGGCAAAATAAATTGTTTGATTCAAATCAAACAAACAGTTTATTGTTCTTTGACGATGAACTGCCAATGTGAGTAAAACTCACCAACTCTGAACAGTTCTATTTTTATAACGTATATTTAGAACTGATAAATAATGACTGACTGCTGTGTGTTAACTGTTTGGTTGAATTACTTGTGTATTGGTTGAAATATTAGATAACGATATATATATATATATCGTAAATCGAGTACTTGATTTTGTTTATCATAATATTTAATATTGGTATTGTTTAACATCTGTGATACAGGGAAACAGGTTGGCGGAATCCAACTGGATTCCTCAACATTTATTTTACTGTTTTCATATATTGTAATATATGATGTGGTATATAATATGTTGATGATTTTGTATGGTTGGATGTTATTGATCACTATGTTTGGTATTTTAAATACTGTGGAAAATACTGGAATGTTGTATAGGAGATTTTCAAATGTTATGTTGAAAAGAAATATTTATAAAATCAAAAGATTTTATAAAAAGAAATATTTACTTGCTAAATAAATATTTGGGAAAAGGATTTTATTAAAGGAAATATATTTGTAAATTAAATACAAAAAGGAAATATATGTAAAACATTTACAAATAGAAATAAAAAGAAAATATTTGTAGAACATGTACAAATAGATTACAAAAGAGATATTTATTTAGGAATAAATAGAAATTAAAAGAGATATTTATTTGTTAAAATAAATAGAAATCAAAGGAGATATTCATTTGTTTAAAATAAACAAAATCAAAAGAGATATTTATTTGTTTAAAATAAATAGAGTATAAAGGAGATATTTGTTTATTAAAATAAATAGAAATCAAAGGAGATATTTATTTGTTTAAAATAAATAGAAATCAAAAGAGATATTTATTTGTTTAAAATAAATAGAGTACAAAGGAGATATTTGTTTGTTAAAATAAATAATATAAAGGAGATATTTACTTGTTAGAATAAACACAATTAAAAGAGTTAATCGAATATAGTATTCGAATAGAGTTAAAAGCGTTAATCAGTTAGAGTAAACCAGATAGAGTTAAATAGAGTTAAAAGAGATAATCGAATATTAGTTATTCGAATAGAGTTAAGTAGAGTTAAAAGGAGTTTTCGAATATTAGTTATTCGAAGGAAAGGAATAAATCCAATATAGTTATTCGAAGAGAGATATTGAATATAGTTTATTCGAAAGAAGATATCGAATATAGTTTATTCGAAAGAAGACATCGAATATAGTTTATTCGGAAGAGAGATATTGAATATAGTTTATTCGAAAGAAGATATCGAATATAGTTTATTCGAAAGAAGATATCGAATATAGTTTATTCAAAAGAAGATATCGAATATTAGTTATTCGAAGAAAGGAGTTATTCGAATATAGTTTATTCGAAAGGAGTTAATCAAAAAGGAGTTAAATCGAAAAGAATTAATCGAATAGAGTTAATCGATTAAAGTGAATGCAACAGAGTTAATCGATAGAGTAATGCAATAGAGTTAATCAAATAAAGTTAATTGAATAGAGTTAATCGAATATAGTTTATTCGAAGAATAGAATAAATCAAATATAGTTTATTCGAAGGATACAGTTATCGAATAGAGATTTATTTGAAAGAGAAGTTACGTAAGGAAGTGTTAAAGGGTTAAAAGAAGAACTTACCCTATTTCGAGATTTGAAATGTTGTTCAGTTAAGGTCTAAGAGGTAGTTATACCCCAACTTGATTGACTTCGTTTTTAATTTAGAAACGGTTAAGGTTCGAGAGTGGAAGTGGTTAAGTGATTTTAGTAAATAAGTATAGTGGTTTGAGTTGTCGTCGCGATGTCGATTTAAACATCTGTTTAAATCCAAGTAAAGTAGATTTGGAAATGTTTTCCAAATAGAATCAGAAACATAATCAAATATTGAAATTTAAAATATGAATTAGAAAAGGAAGTGTTCATGTATATGGAGTTAAGAAATGGAGCTAAACTAAATCAAAATTTGACTGGAGACTTGTTAAGTTGAATGGCTTCCTAAGTGTCTATCTGATGTTGGTTTCGACCTTCGGGATTGCTACTTAGGGAATTGTTCTTATACTAGTTTACAATCAGAGACTGATAGTTGTAGAAGAATAGTGATACGTAAATAAGTTATGGAAATGTTTTCCAGCGTTAACGTATATTTTCTAAACATAGAAAATAAGGAACATATGAATATATATACATATAGATATATATATATGATTGATGATTGATTTGATAGAATTTCCATCTGGAAATAATATCGTTGTTTGCACACGTATTTTTCTTTGATAGTTAACTCACAGACTATCGAAGTTTTTGACCATTTTAACGTTGTTAATATGGAGAGACCGGTTGGATTATTATCCAAAGAACCACTCTGTATTGGCATAAGCGTTGCGAATCATATATGCCAAAGATAATTGAAGACGGAGTAAGGTACAAGGGCTATTGTATAAGTCTTAGATAACAGTGCCTAAGATGGATGTACTGAATAGTGCCTTCGGTTCATCCTGTTCCTGGATGACTTGTATGGATGAATGTCTGATAGAGTATTTCCAGAAAGGTCACGTACATTGATTTCTTCAACCGACCAAGAGTGGAAGCAGAGAAGGAAACTTCTTTAGCTAACACATAATGTACTGTTGTAGACGTCAATTAGTGATTTTCGATGGATCTGACAATGTGGCATTCGAAGTGAATCTGATATGATGATAAAGCGTAACCTCAAGCCTCATCAACCGGGAAATGATAAAAATCGGGCAGGCAGCATGGCTATGTAGGTCGCACCTATTAGGGTGTATAATCACCTGATCTAGAGTTTCATTTACTTCTAAAAATCTATTGTTGATGTTGGCCCATTCGGGAAACGATTGCTGATCCCAACCGTTGGTGATATACATTCGATACACTCAAGCGAAATGAGTGGTCGGTCATGTGTGGCCAGGTTGCAAGATGTTCTTGTTGAACCTAGTGTATTCCTTTCTAGAGGTACACTAGCGAAAGGTGGTTCTATACCTTGTCATAGTTGGAAATCCATTTCCCAATACGTGCTTGCGGTTTTGATTATATACTATATATGTAGAACGTGAGATGAAAGCGTTTCTGCTAGATGATTATTATATTGTGGTTGATAGACATTATTATAATATCAAAAGGTTTTTGATATAAAGATATTTTGAATTCTCATAGGGGAAAAACCCATTCCGTTATACGGCGTGGTCTTATGAGATATCGTTTACTTCTTCAAACTGTTTTAAACTGTTTTACTCATACCAGTCCCATGACTGACCCGGAGTTTATTTTGCTTTGTTTTCCCTAAACTCTTGGGTGCCCAATTTTGTACAGGCAGTCAAGTAGTCGGGATTTACAGATACTTGAAGAGCTGGAGCAGGAGGCTTCAGGATCATATGCTATTGTTTATTTCCGCTATGTTGTAAGTGTTGTACTGTGATAATGATGTATATTCAAGTACAGATTTATATTTCAAAGTTATGTTATATATATTATATGTTATTCATTCCGCTTTGAGGTTCATGATACTCTGATGTTGTTGTTCTTCTTCTTCTATTCTAAGTTTCTATCTTATCTATTCTCACCCTCTAATTTCTTTCATTAACCATCCAGTATTTTCGATCCTTGGATATTCGATAAGTGTTGTATATCGGATAACAAAGATCGCAAATTTCCGGGTCGTTACAGAGGAGAACCTCCACACTCCCCTCTCTCTCCTCTTCTTTCTCTGCTGAAACCCCCCCAATCCATGAAAGCTGCTACCGCTGCATCCTCGAGGCCCACGCCTGACCACCCTCCGCCGCCTCAGGCATGACCCCCGACCACCTCAGATCCTGGCGCTCCCTTTCTCTCCTCCCTCTTCAAATTTGAACCCCCCCCCTCTCCATTTCAACGCGCAGCCTTCGCCAGTCCCGGTGCCATCTCCAGCTCGTCAATTTCAGGATCCTCGCCCTGAACCCGCAGGCCAAAGCTGCTCTTCATTTTCCTGCGCTCCATACGTGAGTTTTTATCTTTATTTTAATTTATTTGCGTAATTAAAAAGGGGGGTTTTATTTAAATAACTTTGTTTAAAAGCTTTGATTTTTAATGCAAAGAGAGCTTTGGTTTTTAAGGTAAAGAAAGCTAGATTTTTGATGGAGGAAAAATTAGATTTGTATCATATCAAAATTTAGATTTTTATCATATAAAATACGAGTTTTATCATGAAGAGAAGAATATAAAAATACGATTTTTATTATGATTATAGGAAGAATAAAAATATGATTTTTATATTATAGGAAGAATAAAAATATGAGTTTTATATTATAGAAAGAATAAAAATATGATTTTTATATTATAGAAAGAATAAAAATATGATTTATATATTATAGGAAGAATAAAAATATGATTTTTATATTATAGGAAGAATAAAAATATGTTTTTTTATATTATATAAAGAATAAAAATATGATTTTTATATTATATAGAGAATAAAAATATGATTTTATATAGTAGAGATTATAAAAATATGATTTTTATAAGATAGAAAATATAAAAATACGATTTTTATATGAGTAGCGGATTGAAAATAGAATTTTTATATAATAAAGAATATAAAAATATAATTTTTATATGAAAAGAAGCGTAGTAAGAAATATAAGATATAGAAATAAAAATGTGATTTTTATTTATTAGAATGAAGCAATAAAAATGAAATTTTTATTATGAACAACGTGTAAAGGATAGCGTTGAATTTCAAACAAATCCAAGCGGTTCAGAAGTTCAGAAGTAAAACTGGCAGAGTGGAACCTAAGGTGAGAACTCCTCGCTTTTATTTTAATTTCTAGTTGAAATATATACTAGGATGAAGACGGTGCTTAGTAGCACCCGACACCCGTCGTCCACAACCATGGATGACTTGTTTGCTTGATTGTCGTGTTGTGAAAATTGATTGTGTGAGAACCCGTAACTTCCCCGTGAAGGAAAGAGCGGATACTTTGAGAACAACACACAAAAGAACGCAGACGGAAGAACATTTCATTGCTATTACAACAATTCCATCAGATACAAGAATATACAGAGTATAAATGAATAAATTACATTCGATAAATATCAGAGATTACAATAAATTACATAGCAGCGGAAAATAATAAAAAACACAACTGAAAGTAATACACGGATACAGAGCTTTCCGAGCACCGTTCCAGCTGTAAATCAGGATCCTGTGAATATAAATCTACAAACTGAAACTACTAGCTGCCCGTGCAGAAAATAGGGGCACCCAGAGTTTAGGTTAAAACAATAAACTCCAGGTCAGTCATGTGACTGGTGTGAGAACAAAAACAGTTATTTAAAACTTTACTTTAAAAGAGAGTAATTCAAGGGACCATGCCGAATAACACGGAACGGGTTTCCTCCCAAAAATACCAGTGCATAGAATAAACAGCGTAATGGTTTTTCGAAAAATGAAGCTATTATAAGACCCAGGTCCCATCACACAATGCAACGCAAGCCGGAGGATAGGGTTTTACCTTATAACAGCCAAACATGCTTAGTACGTTTAAAACAAATCATTTGATACTATAATAAGTGTATAGTGTCAAAACAATTTCAGTCATAAATATAAATCATTGGCGGCATGAATGTCCCATACCACTATGTCGCCATACTAGTTCTACAAATAAAACCGCAATACACGTATCGGAAATTGGATTTCCGTCATGAGTCGAGGCAAGGGGCAAGCTCCTCTCCGCTTCGAGACACTCTAGCAAATGCCTCGGGACTACACACTTTGGGTAACCCCTGGATCTTCAGGGCCGGTCTTTACTTACGTTAGAGGATTAATTATGCCTAAACACACGTTTCCCGGTCCTTACAGACCTAAAATCGAGGCGCCTCATCCAACAACCACATAGGTGAAAAGTATATAAATGTCAGGGCTGGTAAGTCACTGACACCACCAAAGCTAGAAAGAAACGTCGTGCTCTCCCTGCAGTCCTTATCCCGTTTTTAACTCATACCGAGGTGTGAGGCTCGCGAATTCACGTTATACACAAAGCTACGCCACAAAGGCCGTGCTTTGATCATCAACCACAAGACTTTGCTTTTCAACAGAAGCCTTGATCCATGCAACTCAGCGTGCCACACAGGCAATTCATGCCATGCGATTGATATCTATCGATATATAACCTCTAAGCTCGTACGTTTCAGAGAAGGGCGTTAAGCAAGAGAATAAATTCTCCACCGCCAAACAGATATATATTTAACAGAAATCAATCAACACAGAATAAAATCCAATGTCAAACACACAATCCATTTACAAGTTCGTTCTGGGTCTGAACGAAACCGGAGGCACTTTCCTCGCATATCCATCGATCTCCAAGTACGTCTGGACGACCACCAACTATTTCCGTCCTCTTGGGTGTACAGCCCAATCAGGATCATCAGTAATTATCCAAACGATGTGAAGACTTCCGGTCTTCCACCACCGTCTTCATCTTCGACTTATCGTCGAATCGGTTATTCAGAATGGGTGTAAACCCGGACTTTCCGAACAACCCGCGTATATTAAAAACAAATGTAACACAAACACAACATACGCCTCATTCCAATTCATTAGTCACTAACCGTAAATCAGTAAGAGAGCAATCCCCCAAATATTAACCCCGAAGGCCGAAACCAACATCAGATCAATACCCAGGAAACCATTCTTCTTAACTAACCTTCAGCTAGTTTCTAAATTTCAATTCTTAGGGAAAGGTTCCCATTAATTTTATCCAAGATAAATTCTTTAAAATTTATCCTTTAATCTTCCTTTGGATGTCATTTCAAACCAAATTATGGTTTTCCAAACTAGTCGAGATTAGCAAACCACACCGAAGTAATTATTTATTTTATTTCCCAATCCCAACCTATTCATCCCATGAAGCAAAACTGGTAATACTCCATATCTAACACCACAGTGTTATCGGTAAAATTAATTACCATTTCACGTTCAAATCTAATTAAAGATTTAGCTATCGCTTTGGAGCAAAACTGGCGATACTCCATTCTCGCTCATTTTCCAAATTTGATGATTTAGATTATCAATTCACATTTCAATCTAATTGCAGATTCATTAAAACTCCTTTACTTGGTTAAAGAACTAATGTTATTTAAAACACAGTTCACGACAAACCCAAATCACATTCGATTTATTACCGGGTTAAAGAACAAGTGTCATGTAAAACGCCCTTCACAATAAACCCACAAATCAATTCTATTTATTTATCGGGTTAAAGAACAAGTGTTATGTAAAACACCCTTCACAATAAACCCACAAATCAATTCTATTTTCAACCCATTTCAAATCCAATTTATTTATTTAAAAATAAATGGATTTTAATTTTAGTTCAAAACTAGTTCATTTCGATAAAAATCTATTTTTACCTTTTCAAATATGGAGTTTTTCATCCCAATTTTTCCCAAATCATTTCTTGTGATTTTACACAAATTATTACTATTTTTAATAATTTTTTCAAGGCCCGTACAGTCGATTTCCATCAACGGCCATCGAACTGCACTTACAACGACCTTTTCCAAATTTGATTTGGATGTATCTCCAAATCCAACCGTTAGATTTTGAATTTCTAATATTCGTTAGAAAACTCTTTTCGATACGAACCCAACGGTTCCGGTTTTAGGAGAATCCGACGGTCAGATCTCCCGTAATGTCCGTTTGAAATAAATGGTCGAAATTCACGAACTACCGCAGCGCGGCGCGTTCTATTCAGGCCATTATATTATATATATAATATATATAATATATATTTCGTCGATTACTATTTAAAACGAATTTTATAAATAGTTTTGAATTCGTTTCAAAAACAATTTCAACCTTTATTTCAAATTCAAATCAAAATTGAATTTTCTATTATAAATCCTTTTTACTTTCATTTCTATTTGATTTCAATTCAAATCGATTTTAATTCGATTCGAATTCATTTCGTTTTCTATTCAATTTGAATTCAATTCGTTTTCTATTCAATTTGAATTCAATTCGTTTTTTATTCAATTCAAATCAAATTCGTTATATATTCAATTGAAATCAAATTCGTTATATATTCAATTGAAATCAAATTCGTTTTATATTTAATTCGAATTCATTTCGTTTTCTATTCAATTCGAATTCAAATTATAAAAACGAATATAATCGACATAAATATCGTTCGCGTCAAAATAGCGCATCTCTAATTAATACGGCTTTATGTATTTCAATAATTCCGTTATTCTATTCAACAAATGAATATTTATTTTATTCAATACGTGAATCTATATTTCTGTCAGCACATGACTAATCCCAACGAATGAGTACTGTCCACGTGTGACTATTTTTGTTATTCAATATATTTCGTTCAACACATGACTAATCTCAACGGATGAGTACGGTCAACACATGAACCTTTATTTTATAAAGATAAAGATGTAAATTTTATTGTTAAAATATTTCGTTCAACACATGACTAATCTCAACGGATGAGTACGGTCAACACATGAACCTTTACTTTATAATATTGTTTATTTTCTAAATTGGAATGAGGCCCAATCAATTACCATATAAAGTTAATTATATGGATTCCATAAAACACACGTATATAATAGCAACGATAAATAATCAACCATCATCCAAAGTGCACTACACTGTATAAGCATCAAATATAGATATCTAACGCTTATAATAGCCTGTCAATCAATCGATCGACATACAACTAATTATTGGGATTAGTGTATGCCGTATTTTATCCCAATACCCATGTGGGGTTTCAAACAATCAAACACAGATGTTATTTGTGTAGTTGGGCAATGTGTAAAATTTATCGACCCAATCAATCTCATTCAAATCAGTGTATATAAACAAATCGGCCGATTTGTTTATAATTATTTATTTATTCACATTCACGTTAGAAATTATGTTTTTAACTATAATTAATTTATTTCCACCATCTACAATTTATTATCGATTTCACATTCAACATCACAAACAATTTTCACAACACATCAATTAAACAAACAAGCCATCCATGGTATGTGGATGACGGGTGTCGGGTGCTGCTAAGCACCGTCTGCATCCTAGTATATATATAACTAGAAAAAGAAATTTAGAGTGAGAAGTTCTCTCCAAAGCTAATCCAAACGCCACGACTCTTCATATGCAGGAAATCTTCGCCCTTTCTTCTTTTGTCACTTTCGTTGCCCGTATCCACTACATATATAAAAATCACATTTTTACTTCGCTATTCATTATATAAAAATCGAATTTTCACTTCGCTATTCATTATAGAAAAATCGAATTTTTACTTCGCTATTCATTATAGAAAAATCGAATTTTTACTTCGCTATTCATTATAGAAAAATCGTATTTCTTTATAAGTTCCTTTTCATTGTAAAAATCACATTTTTATAATGTGATTCATATGATAAAAATCGTATTTCTGTTCAAAAACTATTTAAATAAAAATCACCTTTTCAAATCGCTACTTCATATGAAAAACTAATTTTTTTCTTCGCCACTTCAAAATAAAGCTTATATTTTTAATACTCTACTATAATAAAAATTATATTTTTAATACTCTACATGAATAAAATTTATATTTTTAACCTTCTACTATAATAAAAAATTATATTTTTAACCTTCTACTATAATAAAAATTATATTTTTAACCTTCTACTATAATAAAAATTGAAATCAAGCACTCACCGGAGGATGAGGTGGTTGGTGGAATGGCGGGTAACGGACCCGCATTAGCCGGAACAGCGGCTAATAGGTGGTTTGGGCGGGTTTCGGGGGTGTTGGAGGGTTTGTGGCTCGCGCTTCAGAGGGAGGAGGAGAGAATTGCGCGAGAGGGAGGTGAATTCGGAGTGGGGCTCCGCCTGGAGGACGGCGGCGGCGTGCCTGGACGGTTGGCGCAGCCCGACGAGGCTGCGGTGGAGGGCTCGCAAGCGACAAGGTCTTTCTGACTTGAAGAAGAAGAGAGCGGGGGCGAGGAGGAAAGGCAGATCGTAGGGGGAGGGGATCGGCGTCGTGATGGGGGACGGCGAGGGTGGCGCTCCGCCTGGGCGACGGTCGAAGGAACGGGGGCACGGGGTTTTCCCCTTTTCTGGTTTCGATTTTTGAAAGGAGGGTTGGGGAGAGAGAATTGTGAAGGGGAGGGGATATAATTATATATATTTATATTATTTTAATTTTCTATAATAGTTGACTTTTCATTCGACCTCTAAACGAGACGCAACGACTATCGTTCCTAGCTAATTACCCCCATTCCGAACACAATGGGATATGTATCGTATGCTGATTCGACCTTTTCGAACAGTTACTGTTAAATTTAAAATATAACATTATATATTCTATTTTAAACGTACCTTTCAATTTATCGGGCCACATACGGACTTTAAAAATTCCCGAAAATTATTTCTAGCCTCGTATTGACGATACGGTCCTAACAAAACTAATTTCATCGAATTCCGAGGCCTTTTGAAAAATGATCATTTTCCAGTCGATTAAAATAAAATAAAACTGGTCAAACACGTTTTCCTTTGCCACGCTCACATATTGATTCGAAAAATTATGAAATTTGGAATCTACCAATAACTTGACATCACGGATCCAACAAAAGTGGTTTCGTTGAAATCCGAGGTCGTTTGCAAATTTCCATTTTTAAGGGCCTGAATTCCATAGCGACTATTCAGAATTTTCAACTGGACATATCTTTTGATCCCCGCTATGAAATTTTGATTTTCCAGATTCGTTGGAAAGATATTCTCATTTAGATCCTATTATTTTTTGTTTCGTTAAAATCCGGTTTGTTTTGCACCCGGTACATTTGAAGTTTGAAATCGAATTATCGAACTATCGCGCCATTTTCAATTCCTTTTTATAACTGTAAATAATTATTCATATTTTAACGACGACGTATATAATATATACGTTCGAATTATATTCAAAATAAATTTCTCGTCGATATTATTCAAAATAATCTATTTTAAATGTTCAAAATTCGCTAAAATTGCCAAAATAAAAATTTTAAACTGGCCCAGATTTTCCGGGTTATTACAATCTCCCTCACTTAAAACTTTTCGTCCACGAAAAGGAACAAGGTCAAAAGTGGTTTGATCAATCAACTCTACGTTCGATTTGGCTTCCATTCTCCAACTTTTCAGTTTCTGAGAATTTTCAAATTTTCAAAAATTTGGCTAACACCCTAAATTTTCGAAAAATTTCGCCATAACCTCCCCTGCACCGGGAGCCACGGGAAAATCCCGAAATTGCCATATAGGCCTTCTGATCTCAAAAAGAAAAGGAATCAGCCAAGCGGCTAGCCAATAGGCTCATAAAATCATCATCACCCAAACAAAACAGTAAATTATAATAAACATGCACCTATTTGTCGGGCAAACAAATTTTATTCTCTGCTCTAGCCTCCTTGCTATGACATGTTCAATGTAAGTACTTGTATATGCAAGCGAATGCGACTAATTTTCAATACAGTTCAATATTTGATTTAATTAGGCATAATGGTTCAAAATTATCAAACAAATAAACAAACAACATAAACATCAATCAATTAGTGAATTAAAGTTTCAAATTCATAATTTTGATATATACAAAAATCATGTTTTTGATGCCAAATCACAACAATGTATTCTAGCTAGTTATATTTTGGTTCTCACACCAGTCTAATGGAAGTATATAGAAACCACACCTTCGAAACACGAACATAAATATTGATGATGCCATGGTCATTATCAACATCATCTTCGGGCGACTAGAATGTGATTCTATATCTATCCAGTATATTAAAATTTCGAATATACGTTCATGACGCGTATATACAAAACCTTTATATATTGGATTGTCCATATTCAATACAAATAAATATTCAAATACGTAGAATTGATTTAAAATTTCAAAACAAAATTGTTTTTATTTGAAAAATATACTCTTCACACTCGTTCTAGGATACTACTGATCCTATCTCTAACGAGTCATTCTAATTGGATATTACTAATCCAAAATCTGATGAATTCTTTCGTATGGTTCTAATGTGTCTCGTTCTCGAGCACTATAAACCAAAGCTCTGATACCACTGTGAGAACCCGTAACTTCCCCGTGAAGGAAAGAGTGGATACTTTGAGAACAACACACAAAAGAACGCAGACGGAAGAACATTTCATTGCTATTACAACAATTCCATCAGATACAAGAATATACAGAGTATAAATGAATAAATTACATTCGATAAATATCAGAGATTACAATAAATTACATAGCAGCGGAAAATAATAAAAAACACAACTGAAAGTAATACACGGATATAGAGCTTTCCGAGCATCGTTCCAGCTGTAAATCAGGATCCTGTGAATATAAATCTGCAAACCGAAACTACTAGCTGCCCATGCGGAAAATAGGGGCACCCAGAGTTTAGGTTAAAACAATAAACTCCAGGTCAGTCATGTGACTGGTGTGAGAACTAAAACAGTTATTTAAAACTTTACTTTAAAAGAGAGTAATTCAAGGGACCATGCCGTATAACACGGAACGGGTTTCCTCCCAAGAATACCAGTGCATAGAATAAACAGCGTAATGCTTTTTCGAAAAATGAAGCTATTATAAGACCCATGTCCCATCACATAATGCAACGCAAGCCGGAGGATAGGGTTTTACCTTATAACAGCCAAACATGCTTGGTACGTTTAAAACAAATCATTTGATACTATAATAAGTGTATAGTGTCAAAACAATTTCAGTCATAAATATAAATCATAGGCGGCATGAATGTCCCATACCACTATGTCGCCATACTAGTTCTACAAATAAAACTGCAATACACGTATCGGAAATTGGATTTCCGTCATGAGTCGAGGCAAGGGGCAAGCTCCTCTCCGCTTCGAGACACTCTAGCAAATGCCTCGGGACTACACACTTTGGGTAACCCCTAGATCTTCAGGGCCGGTCCTCACTTACGTTAGAGGATTAATTATGCCTAAACACACGTTTCCCGGTCCTTACAGACCTAAAATCGAGGCGCCTCATCCAACAACCACATAGGTGAAAAGTATATAAATGTCAGAGCTGGTAAGTCACTGACACCACCAAAGCTAGAAAGAAACGTCGTGCTCTCCCTGCAGTCCTTATCCCGTTTTTAACTCATACCGAGGTGTGAGGCTCGCAAATTCACGTTATACACAAAGCTACGCCACAAAGGCCGTGCTTTGATCATCAACCACAAGACTTTGCTTTTCAACAGAAGCCTTAATCCATGCAACTCAGTGTGCCACACAGGCAATTCATGCCATGCGATTGATATCTATCGATATATAACCTCTAAGCTCGTACGTCTCAGAGAAGGGCGTTAAGCAAGAGAATAAATTCTCCACCACCAAACATATATATATTTAATAGAAATCAATCAACACATAATAAAATCCAATGTTAGTCACACAATCCATTTACAAGTTCGTTCTGGGTCTGAACGAAACCGAAGGCACTTTCCTCGCATATCCATCGATCTCCAAGTACGTCTGGACGACCACCAACTATTTCCGTCCTCTTGGGTGTACAGCCCAATCAGGATCATCAGTAATTATCCAAACGATGTGAAGACTTCCGATCTTCCACCACCGTCTTCATCTTCGACTTATCGTCGAATCGGTTATTCAGAATGGGTGTAAACCCGGACTTTCCGAACAACCCGCGTATATTAAAAACAAATGTAACACAAACACAACATACGCCTCATTCCAATTCATTAGTCACTAATCGTAAATCAGTAAGAGAGCAATCCCCCAAATATTAACCCCGAAGGCCGAAACCAACATCAGATCAATACCCAGGAAACCATTCTTCTTAACTAACCTTCAGCTAGTTTCTAAATTTCAATTCTTAGGGAAAGGTTCCCATTAATTTTATCCAAGATAAATTCTTTAAAATTTTTCCTTTAATCTTCCTTTGGATGTCATTTCAAACCAAATTATGGTTTTCCAAACTAGTCGAGATTAGCATACCACACCGAAGTAATTATTTATTTTATTTCCCAATTCCAACCTATTCATCCCATGAAGCAAAACTGGTAATACTCCATATCTAACACCACAGTGTTATCGGTAAAATTAATTACCATTTCACGTTCAAATCTAATTAAAGATTTAGCTATCGCTTTGGAGCAAAACTGGCGATACTCCATTCTCGCTCATTTTCCAAATTTGATGATTTAGATTATCAATTCACATTTCAATCTAATTGCAGATTCATTAAAACTCTTTTACTTGGTTAAAGAACTAATGTTATTTAAAACACAGTTCACGACAAACCCAAATCACATTCTATTTATTACCGGGTTAAAGAACAAGTGTCATGTAAAACGCCCTTCACAATAAACCCACAAATCAATTCTATTTATTTATCGGGTTAAAGAACAAGTGTCATGTAAAACACCCTTCACAATAAACCCACAAATCAATTCTATTTTCAACCCATTTCAAATCCAATTTATTTATTTAAAAATAAATGGATTTTAATTTTAGTTCAAAACTAGTTCATTTCGATAAAAATCTATTTTTACCTTTTCAAATATGGAATTTTTCATCCCAATTTTTCCCAAATCATTTCTTATGATATTACACAAATTATTACTATTTTTAATAATTTTATCAAGGCCCGTACAGTCGATTTCCATCAACGGCCATCGAACTGCACTTACAGCGACCTTTTCCAAATTTGATTTGGACGTATCTCCAAATCCAACCGTTAGATTTTGAATTTCTAATATTCGTTAGAAAACTCTTTTCGATACGAACCCAACGGTTCCAGTTTTAGGAGAATCCGACGGTCAGATCTCCCGTAATGTCCGTTTGAAATAAATGGTCGAAATTCACGAACTGCCGCGGCTCGGTGCGTTCTATTCAGGCCATTATATTATATATATAATATATATAATATATATTTCGTCGATTACTATTTAAAACGAATTTTATAAATAGTTTTGAATTCGTTTCAAAAACAATTTCAACCTTTATTTCAAATTCAAATCAAAATTGAATTTTCTATTATAAATCCTTTTTACTTTCATTTCTATTTGATTTCAATTCAAATCGATTTTAATTCGATTCGAATTCATTTCGTTTTCTATTCAATTTGAATTCAATTCGTTTTCTATTCAATTTGAATTCAATTCGTTTTCTATTCAATTCAAATCAAATTCGTTATATATTCAATTGAAATCAAATTCGTTATATATTCAATTGAAATCAAATTCGTTTTCTATTTAATTCGAATTCATTTCGTTTTCTATTCAATTCGAATTCAAATTATAAAAACGGATATAATCGATATAAATATCGTTCACGTCAAAATAGCGCATCTCTAATTAATACGTCTTTATATATTTCAATAATTCCGTTATTCTATTCAACAAATGAATATTTATTTTATTCAATACGTGAATCTATATTTCTGTCAGCACATGACTAATCTCAACGAATGAGTACTGTCCACGTGTGACTATTTTTGTTATTCAATATATTTCGTTCAGCACATGACTAATCTCAACGGATGAGTACGGTCAACACATGAACCTTTATTTTATAAAGATAAAGATGTAAATTTTATTGTTAAAATATTTCGTTCAACACATGACTAATCTCAACGGATGAGTACGGTCAACACATGAACCTTTACTTTATAATATTCTTTATTTTCTAAATTGGAATGAGGCCCAATCAATTACCATATAAAGTTAATTATATGGATTCCATACAACACACGTATATAATAGCAACGATAAATAATCAACCATCATCCAAAGTGCACTACACTGTATAAGCATCAAATATAGATATCTAACGCTTATAACAGTCTGTCAATCAATCGATCGACATACAACTAATTACTGGGATTAGTGTATGCCGTATTTTATCCCAATACCCGTATGGGGTTTCAAACAATCAAACACAGATGTTATTTGTGCAGTTGGACGATGTGTAAAATTTATCGATGCAATCAATCTCAGTCAAATCAGTGTATATAAACAAATCGGCCGATTTGTTTATAATTATTTATTTATTCACATTCACGTTAGAAATTATGTTTTTAACTATAATTAATTTATTTCCACCATCTACAATTTATTATCGATTTCACATTCAACATCACAAACAATTTTCACAACACATCAATTAAACAAACAAGCCATTCATGGTCTGTGGATGACGGGTGTCGGGTGCTGCTAAGCACCGTCTGCATCCTAGTATATATATAACTAGAAAAAGAAATTTAGAGTGAGAAGTTCTCACCAAAGCTAATCCAAACGCCACGACTCTTCATATGCAGGAAATCTTCGCCCTTTCTTCTTTTGTCAATTTCGTTGCCCGTATCCACTACATATATAAAAATCACATTTTTACTTCGCTATTCATTATATAAAAATCGAATTTTCACTTCGCTATTCATTATAGAAAAATCGAATTTTTACTTCGCTATTCATTATAGAAAAATCGAATTTTTACTTCGCTATTCATTATAGAAAAATTGTATTTCTTTATAAGTTCCTTTTCATTGTAAAAATCACATTTTTATAATGTGATTCATATGATAAAAATCGTATTTCTGTTCAAAAACTATTTAAATAAAAATCACCTTTTCAAATCGCTACTTCATATGAAAAACTAATTTTTTTTCTTCGCCACTTCAAAATAAAGCTTATATTTTTAATACTCTACTATAATAAAAATTATATTTTTAATACTCTACATGAATAAAATTTATATTTTTAACCTTCTACTATAATAAAAAATTATATTTTTAACCTTCTACTATAATAAAAATTATATTTTTAACCTTCGACTATAATAAAAATTGAAATCAAGCACTCACCGGAGGATGAGGTGGTTGGTGGAATGGCGGTAACGGACCCGCATTAGCCGGAACAGCGGCTAATAGGTGGTTTGGGCTGGTTTTGGGGTGTTGGAGGGTTTGTGGCTCGCGCTTCAGGGGGAGGAGGAGAGAATCGCGCGAGAGGGAGGTGAAGTCGGAGTGGGGCTCCGCCTGGAGGACGGCGGCGGCGTGCCTGGACGGTGGCGCAGCTCGACGAGGCTGCGGTGGAGGGCTCGCAAGCGACAAGGTCTTTCTGACTTGAAGAAGAAGAGAGCGGGGCGAGGAGGAAAGGCAGATCGTAGGGGAGGGGATCGGCGCCGTGATGGGGGACGGCGAGGTGGCGCTCCGCCTGGGCGACGGTCGAGGGAACGAGGGCACGGGGTTTTCCCCTTTTCTGGTTTCGATTTTTGAAAGGAGGGTTGGGGAGAGAGAATTGTGAAGGGGAGGGGATATAATTATATATATTTATATTATTTTAATTTTCTATAATAGTTGACTTTTCATTCGACCTCTAAACGAGACCCAACGACTGTCGTCCCTAGCTAATTACCCCCATTCTGAACACAATGGGATATATATCGTAAGCTGATTCGACCTTTTCAAACAGTTTCTGTTAAATTTAAAATATAACACTATATATTCTATTTTAAACGTACCTTTCAATTTACCGGGCCACATACAGACTTTAAAAATTCCCGAAAAATTATTTCTAGCCTCGTATTGACGATACGGTCCTAACAAAACTAATTTCATCGAATTCCGAGGCCGTTTGAAAAATGATCATTTTCCAGTCGATTAAAATCAACTTAAACTGGTCAAACGCGTTTTCCTTTGCCACGCTCACATATTGATTCGAAAAATTATGAAATTTGGAATCTAGCAATAACTTGACATCACGGATCCAACAAAAGTGGTTTCGTTGAAATCCGAGGTCGTTTGCAAAATTTCCATTTTTAAGGGCCTGAATTCCATAGCGACTATTCAGAATTTTCAACTGGACATATCTTTTGATCCCCGCTATGAAATTTTGATTTCCCGGATTCGTTGGAAAGATATTCTCAATTAGTTCCTATTATTTTTTGTTTCGTTAAAATCCGGTTTGTTTTGCACCCGGTACATTCAATTGAAGTTTGAAATCGAATTATCGAACTACCGCGCCATTTTCAATTCCTTTTTATAATTATAAATAATTATTCATATTTTAACGACAACGTATATAATATATACGTTCGAATTATATTCAAAATAAATTTCTCGTCGATATAATTCAAAATAATCTATTTTAAATGTTCAAAATTCGCTAAAATTGCCAAAATAAAAAATTTAAACTGGCCCAGATTTTCCGGGTTATTACAGATTGTGTGATGGAATAAATATTTTATAGTTAAAAATATAATTTTTAACGTGTATATGAAATAAAATAAATATTTATAAACAAATCGGACGATTTGTTTAT
>JASFAX010002674.1:32500-35000 GCA_030737875.1 Allium sativum | reverse complement strand
GAAAAACACGGTGAAACATTGGATTTCGACGTGTGCGCATCGGGCTTGGCACGCCTTGGATTTGTCAGAGTACCAGATTTGGCACTCAAAAAATAGTGAAAAACACAGTGAAACATTGGATTTTCACGTGTGCGCATCGGGCTCGGCACGGCTTCGTTTTGGCAAAGTACCAGGTTTGGCAAAGTACCAGATTCGGCACTTTGCAAAGTACCAGATTTGGCACTCAAAAAAGGCTTAAAAACATGGTGAAACATTGAATTTTTACGTGTGCTCATCGGGCTTGGCACGCCTTGGATTTGGCAAAGTACCAGGTTTGGCACTTGGCAAAGTACCAGGCTGAAAAACACGGTGAAACATCGAATTTTTACGTGTGCTCATCGGGCTCGGCACGCCTTGGATTTGGCAAAGTACCAAATTTGCCAAAGTACCAGATTTGGCACTCAAAAAATAGAGAAAAACACGGTGAAACATTGGATTTTCACGTGTGCTAATCGGGCTCGGCACGGCTTGGTTTTGGCAAAGTACCAGGTTTGGCAAAGTACCAGATTCGACACTTTGCAAAGTACCAGATTTGGCACTCAAAAAAGGCTTAAAAACATGGTGAAACATTGAATTTTTACGTGTGCTCATCGGGCTTGGCACGCCTTGGATTTGGCAAAGTACCAGATTTGGCACTTGGCAAAGTACCAGGTTTGCCAAAGTACCAGGCTGAAAAACACGGTGAAACATCGAATTTTCGCGTGTGCTAATCGGGCTCGGCACGCCTTGGATTTGGCAAAGTACCAAATTTCCAAAGTACCAGATTTTGGCACTCAAAAAAGACTGAAAAACATGGTAAAACATTGGATTTTCACGTGTGCGCATCGGGCTCGGCACGGCTTGGTTTTGGCAAAGTACCGGGTTTGGCAAAGTACCAGATTTGGCACTTTGCAAAGTACCAGATTTGGCACTCAAAAAGGGCTTAAAAACACGGTGAAACATTGAATTTTCACGTGTGCTAATCGGGCTCCGCTCGCCTTGGATTTGGCAAAGTACCAGATTTGGCACTTGGCAAAGTACCAGGTTTGCCAAAGTACCAGGCTGAAAAACACGGTGAAACATTGAATTTTCACGTGTGCTAATCGGGCTCCGCACGATTTGGCACTTGGCAAAGTACCAGATTTGGCACTTGGCAAAGTACCAGGTTTGCCAAAGTACCAGGCTAAAAAACACGGTGAAACATCGAATTTTCACGTGTGCGCATCGGGCTTGGCACGCCTTGGATTTGGCAAAGTACCAGATTTGCCAAAGTACCAGATTTGCCAAAGTACCAGATTTTGGCACTCAAAAAGGGCTTAAAAACACGGTGAAACATTGGATTTTCACGTGTGCTAATCGGGCTCCGCACGCCTTGGATTTGGCAAAGTACCAGATTTGGCACTTGGCAAAGTACCAGGTTTGCCAAAGTACCAAGCTGAAAAACACGGTGAAACATTGAATTTTCACGTGTGCTAATCGGGCTTGGCACGCCTTGGATTTGGCAAAGTACCAGATTTGCCATTTGGCAAAGTACCAGGTTTGCCAAAGTACCAGGCTAAAAAACACGGTGAAACATCGAATTTTCGCGTGTGCTAATCGGGCTCCGCACGCCTTGGATTTGGCAAAGTACCACATTTGCCAAAGTACCAGATTTGGCACTCAAAAAATGGTGAAAAACACGGTGAAACGTTAGATTTTCACGTGTGCGCATCGGGCTTGGCACAGCTTGGATTTGGCAAAGTACCAGATTTGGCACTTGGCAAAGTACCAGGTTTGCCAAAGTACCAGGCTGAAAAACACGGTGAAACATTGAATTTTCACGTGTGCGCATCGGGCTTGGCACGCCTTGGATTTGGCAAAGTACCAGATTTGCCAAAGTACCAGATTTGGCACTTGGCAAAGTGCCAGATTCGGAAAACACATGCGGATCACTCAAAAACCCAGTGACTACATGGTAAAACCACAAAAAAAAATGTGGTCGGATTTACCTACGTAGCAGAGACACTTTGGACTACCGGGGTCATATTAGGCTAAATTCCATATATTCCTATATTGGGGGGGGAGGGTGAGGAGGAGGAGGAAGGGGAAGGATCGACCAAAATGGATCAGGCAAAACGCAAGCTGAAACATTGGTCGATCAACAAATTTTTTTTGTGTGGATTTTTCGGAGAAATATTTTTTTTTTTTTTAAATATTTAAAAATATTAATTTTTAAATATTTAAAAAAAAAAAATTTAAAAAAAAATTTTTTTGAAAATGTTTTCGATGGAAGTGCCCTCCCCAAATTTTTTAAAAATATTTTTAAAAATATTTTTGTTGCGATCTCGGAAAAGTTTGGTTTTGGTTGGATTTCACCAGTTTTTCCGAAAACTGGCCAAATCTAGCTAGAACCATGCTGAAATGTGGGCAATTACAGGAAAGCTTGGTTTTGGCTGGATTTTTTCGGTTTTTTCGAAAATAGGACGTATCAAGCAGAAACCCT
>JASFAX010002674.1:0-2500 GCA_030737875.1 Allium sativum | reverse complement strand
AATTACCAGATTTACCGAAGTACAAGATTTGGCAAAGTACCAGGTTTGGCACTCAAAAAAGGCTTGAAAACACGGTGAAACATTGGATTTTCACGTGTGCTCATCGGGCTTGGCACGACTTGGATTTGGCGAATTACCAGATTTAGCACTTGACAAAGTACCAGGTTTGCCAAAGTACGAGGCTGAAAAACACGGTGAAACATTGGATTTCGACGTGTGCGCATCGGGCTTGGCACGCCTTGGATTTGTCAGAGTACCAGATTTGGCACTCAAAAAATAGTGAAAAACACAGTGAAACATTGGATTTTCACGTGTGCGCATCGGGCTCGGCACGGCTTCGTTTTGGCAAAGTACCAGGTTTGGCAAAGTACCAGATTCGGCACTTTGCAAAGTACCAGATTTGGCACTCAAAAAAGGCTTAAAAACATGGTGAAACATTGAATTTTTACGTGTGCTCATCGGGCTTGGCACGCCTTGGATTTGGCAAAGTACCAGGTTTGGCACTTGGCAAAGTACCAGGCTGAAAAACACGGTGAAACATCGAATTTTTACGTGTGCTCATCGGGCTCGGCACGCCTTGGATTTGGCAAAGTACCAAATTTGCCAAAGTACCAGATTTGGCACTCAAAAAATAGAGAAAAACACGGTGAAACATTGGATTTTCACGTGTGCTAATCGGGCTCGGCACGGCTTGGTTTTGGCAAAGTACCAGGTTTGGCAAAGTACCAGATTCGACACTTTGCAAAGTACCAGATTTGGCACTCAAAAAAGGCTTAAAAACATGGTGAAACATTGAATTTTTACGTGTGCTCATCGGGCTTGGCACGCCTTGGATTTGGCAAAGTACCAGATTTGGCACTTGGCAAAGTACCAGGTTTGCCAAAGTACCAGGCTGAAAAACACGGTGAAACATCGAATTTTCGCGTGTGCTAATCGGGCTCGGCACGCCTTGGATTTGGCAAAGTACCAAATTTCCAAAGTACCAGATTTTGGCACTCAAAAAAGACTGAAAAACATGGTAAAACATTGGATTTTCACGTGTGCGCATCGGGCTCGGCACGGCTTGGTTTTGGCAAAGTACCGGGTTTGGCAAAGTACCAGATTTGGCACTTTGCAAAGTACCAGATTTGGCACTCAAAAAGGGCTTAAAAACACGGTGAAACATTGAATTTTCACGTGTGCTAATCGGGCTCCGCTCGCCTTGGATTTGGCAAAGTACCAGATTTGGCACTTGGCAAAGTACCAGGTTTGCCAAAGTACCAGGCTGAAAAACACGGTGAAACATTGAATTTTCACGTGTGCTAATCGGGCTCCGCACGATTTGGCACTTGGCAAAGTACCAGATTTGGCACTTGGCAAAGTACCAGGTTTGCCAAAGTACCAGGCTAAAAAACACGGTGAAACATCGAATTTTCACGTGTGCGCATCGGGCTTGGCACGCCTTGGATTTGGCAAAGTACCAGATTTGCCAAAGTACCAGATTTGCCAAAGTACCAGATTTTGGCACTCAAAAAGGGCTTAAAAACACGGTGAAACATTGGATTTTCACGTGTGCTAATCGGGCTCCGCACGCCTTGGATTTGGCAAAGTACCAGATTTGGCACTTGGCAAAGTACCAGGTTTGCCAAAGTACCAAGCTGAAAAACACGGTGAAACATTGAATTTTCACGTGTGCTAATCGGGCTTGGCACGCCTTGGATTTGGCAAAGTACCAGATTTGCCATTTGGCAAAGTACCAGGTTTGCCAAAGTACCAGGCTAAAAAACACGGTGAAACATCGAATTTTCGCGTGTGCTAATCGGGCTCCGCACGCCTTGGATTTGGCAAAGTACCACATTTGCCAAAGTACCAGATTTGGCACTCAAAAAATGGTGAAAAACACGGTGAAACGTTAGATTTTCACGTGTGCGCATCGGGCTTGGCACAGCTTGGATTTGGCAAAGTACCAGATTTGGCACTTGGCAAAGTACCAGGTTTGCCAAAGTACCAGGCTGAAAAACACGGTGAAACATTGAATTTTCACGTGTGCGCATCGGGCTTGGCACGCCTTGGATTTGGCAAAGTACCAGATTTGCCAAAGTACCAGATTTGGCACTTGGCAAAGTGCCAGATTCGGAAAACACATGCGGATCACTCAAAAACCCAGTGACTACATGGTAAAACCACAAAAAAAAATGTGGTCGGATTTACCTACGTAGCAGAGACACTTTGGACTACCGGGGTCATATTAGGCTAAATTCCATATATTCCTATATTGGGGGGGGAGGGTGAGGAGGAGGAGGAAGGGGAAGGATCGACCAAAATGGATCAGGCAAAACGCAAGCTGAAACATTGGTCGATCAACAAATTTTTTTTGTGTGGATTTTTCGGAGAAATATTTTTTTTTTTTTTAAATATTTAAAAATATTAATTTTTAAATATTTAAAAAAAAAAAAATTTAAAAAAAATTTTTTTGAAAATGTTTTCGATGGAAGTGCCCTCCCCAAATTTTTTAAAAATA
>JASFAX010002673.1:0-45071 GCA_030737875.1 Allium sativum | reverse complement strand
TGGGGTAATATTAGGAATTAATGAATTGGGTGCAATTTTGTAAGATGTTGCATACCATGAATGAATGTCCATAATTGAGTCAATTATGGGCATTGTTAAAAATTGGAAGTAATTAATAATTCAAGTAGGGAATTATTAAAATTGGGGGAAAGTGGATTATTATTAATAATCAATGCTTAGGACACGAGGTTGGACCCGTTTGTGATGTAAACCTGCCCGGACCCGCCCGACAAATCCAGTAGTCACAAATGTCGGCCCAATGTGAGAGGTCCTAGGCCCAAACTAAAGCATAACAGTTGTAAAGACACGAGGTTAGACTCTTTTATGGTGTAAGACTGCCCGGACCCGCCCGGCAAATCCAGCTGCCATAAATGCCAGTCTAATGTGAGAGGTCTTTATGAGGTTATGGCCTTAATGAACTAAGAAATACTTAACCAGATAATCATGTAAGGTGGGACATGGGGGTTAAGTAGGTGCCTTGGGTGGCATAAGGAATCTGGTGGTTGCCTTTAGAGGCATTTGAAATACGATTAGACTTAACCAAACACACATGTAAATGAACATGACTAAGTGGGTTAAGTGGGATGAACTAATGGGGACAAGCTTAGGTGGAATGCTTGTGGTAAATAGTGGGGGCCCATTTCAACCAGTATCCCAAAACGTATCTTTGTGGGCTCGACCCAAGTCGAGGACGGGACACGCATACTGGGTTTGACTATAAGAGGCCAAAACAGGGAGCGGTGGCAACGCAAGTCCAACGGGTTTCATATGCGTGTGTGGACCCGGGCTGGTAGGTAAGACGTTGTTGCATCGTGTAGGTATAAGCCGTGCATGTCCGTTGTATCAGGTTGCCACTTTAGGGGAGTTATACACCCCACTGTGGGGCCAGCACGGGTATCTACGAGTTAGGGAGCCGATCGAATAATGGGAAGTAGGGTACACCTAGTGGAGATAGGGGCAGGCGGCACCTATGTAGTCAGCTAGGGGTACGTAAAGCCATTGGGAAAGTTTCTAAGTGAACCTAAGTGGGATGAATCTTTAGGGTGACTGGTGTGGTGCAGTATAGTGTTTATCCTTTAGTATTTAGGAGCGCCTATAACGTTGCCTTTAGCGATTGTCTATGTCCTTAATCTGCTCTTCATAGACATTTTCTTGTTTTCCAGCTTATGCCTTAGTCCAGTTATTTTGGTAATAGTATTGTAGAATTATCATATTCACCAGACTTTATGTCTGACCCCCTCTTTTCCATCCTTTTTCTCCCTTCAGGTCCGCAGGTTGGGCCAAGTTCTAGTGGAGTCTAGTTGGATCGCTTATCTTCTGGAAAGCTTGGACTGCTGAAGTAAAGTCCAGCTTGTTATCTTTCTTTTTAATGGCTATTCATGTAATGGGATTATGTACTTGTTTTATCAAGATAGATATTGTACTTGACATTGAATATGGTGTTATGATGAAATCAAACATGTTTTGACTTCTGCTACAATGAAATAAAGTTTTTGAATTTCCAAGTACTATTTTATATCTGTCTTGTTGTAATTTTACTGTTCTATATTCACTTAAAACCTCCATGGAAGTTAATGCATTCCCTTTGTGAGTGACATTAATGGACGTGGGGTGTTACACGTGGTATCAGAGCATAAGGTTACCAGAACAGATAAAAAAATTTTTTAGAAAAATATTTTTTTTCTAAAGTATTTTTGGAAGAAGTGCTTTCAAAAAAAAAAACATGTTATTTAAAGAGAGTTTTTATGAAAAACATAATCCCAAATAGCCACATCTTTATCTTTATCTTTCGAATTCTCCATTTTGAATCTTTCCTTTTTCGTTTCAGCATGGCTGAAGATCTTAATCTCCCAGAAGGTGTGACGATTCCAGGGTGGTTTAGGAGATACTTGGAGGCTAGGGCCACCACTGCAGGCCCAACGGATACTCCTCCACCCCTAGTTGCACCCGTTCCTCCTCCTCCTCCTCCTCGTGTTGACACTTTTGCAAAGACGTGCAAGGAATTCAAGGCTATGGGAGGAAAAACTTTTCAAGGGACTGAGACGTTTGTGGAGGCCAGAGATTGGCTTAAGGAGACTGAGGAATTGTTGGATATCTTTGAAGTGGAAGATGGGAGGAAAGTCCGTTTAGCTGCTTGGTTAATGAAGGGAGAGGCCTCGTTTTGGTGGGAGGTCACTAACGGGGAACGTCCAGTTGATTCATGGGCGGATTTCAGACGAAGGTTTGAGGCAAAGTTTCTTTCAAGGGCAGAGGAGAACTTAAATATGGAAAAATTCCTGGCACTAAAGCAAGGGAGCTCATCAGTAAAGGAATATGTCAATAAATTTAATCAGTTAGCAAGGTTTGGCTTGGAGTTGGTGAACACGCCAGAGAAGAAAGCTTTGAGGTTCGTTAGAGGCTTGAATGAACCGTTGCAAGGGTTGGCTATGACCCACATCCCTCTGGGAGCCACCTTTGAAAAGCTAGTAGAAATGGCACTTATGCATGAGGATAAGGCAGTTGAAAAGAAAGGGGATCAGAAGAAACCCCAACAGCAAAATAAGAAGGGTGGTAAAAACAATAATGGCAAAGGGAAGAAGAAATGCTTCAATTGTGGGACGCCTGGCCATCTCAGCAAAGATTGTAGAAAGAAAAAGAAGACTGGTTGTTTTCATTGTGGAGATGCGGGACATTTAGTGAAGGACTGTCCAAAGAAGGGGCAGAGGGCAGGGTCTACCTCGGGAGGACAGGTGCAGGCTCTTATGGCACCAGGGCAGGTAAGGGGGCAAGTTCAGGCTATTGCGACCCCACCGCTGCAAGAAAGAGGTAGAACAATTTCTGTTGAAAGCTTAGTTTTTCTGTTTGATCATCCTGTCCGTACCTTATTCGATTCTGGCGCATCTCATTCGTTTATCTCTGCATCATTAGTTGAATCACTGCACTTGAACACCAGTTTAGTAGAGGATCCCTTGGTCGTTTCAAATCCAATTGGGGGTTCGGCTCATTTGACCATGATATGTTTGGATTTGAAAATCTCTATACTTAGCGTTGAATTTAGATGTGATGCTTATGTATTGGGCTTCACGGGCTATGGGCTAATTTTATGAATGGATTGGTTGTCTAGAAATAGGGCCATTCTTGATTGTGAAAGGAGAGTAGTTAGGCTTGTGACTCGCCTTGGTAATGCTCTCGACATCTTTTGTAATCCCATAAATTCCGTTATGCTAAGTTATCTTGAATCGCTTGACGCGTCTGTAGAGAACCTGCGATCGATAGAAGTGGTCCGGGAATATCCGGATGTGTTTGAGGAGGTGAAGGGCTTACCTCCAAAGCGGGAGATAGACTTTCGAATTTATCTTGTGGATAATGCTAAACCCGTATCTTTGCCAGTGCGCCACATGGCTCCTCGTGAAAGGAGGGAACTCAATAAGCAAGTAAAGGAGTTGCTTGAGAAGGGGTTCATAAGACGTAGTATATCGGAGTGGGGTGCTCCAGTAGTTTTTGCCACAAAGGCGGATGGGTCTCTTAGACTTTGTATGGACTATAGAGAACTAAACAAGCTTACTAAAAAGAACCGACACCCACTGCCGAGGATTGACGATCTCTTTGATCAGTTAGTTGGCGCCTCAGTGTTTTCGCAGTTGGACTTAGCCACTGGCTTTCATCAACTGAGAGTGGCTGAGGATAGTATAGATAAGACTGCTTTTAGGACTCCTGACGGATTTTATGAATGGCTAGTGATGCCCTTTGGTTTGACAAACGCCCCTGCATATTTTGTTGATTTGATGAGTAGGGTGTTTAGGGAATACCTTAACAAATTCGTGGTAGTCTTTGTGGATGACATCTTAGTCTTTTCTAAGAATAAAGAAGAGCACTCCCTACATCTTAGGGAAGTGTTGGAAACCCTTCGAGCACATAACCTTAAGGAAAAATTTTCTAAGTGTCACTTCTGGAGGAAGGAAGTACGGTTCTTAGGGCACGTGGTTTCCAAAGAAGGGATAGCAGTGGATCCCGCAAAGGTGGTGGCCATCCAAGATTGGAAGGTCCCTAAAAATGCAACCGAAGTAAGAAGTTTCTTGGGGTTGGCTGGCTATTATAGGAAGTTTATCAAAGACTTCGCAAAAATATCAGCTCCATTAACACGGTTAACGAAGAAGAACCTGGTTTTTACGTGGGACAAAGATTGCGATGATGCGTTCCAACGTTTAAAGAGAGCCTTAACTTCAGCCCCAGTCTTAGTGCTGCCAGACGGGAATAAACCATTTACCATCTATACTGATGCTTGTGGGACGGGACTTGGCGCGGTCCTCATGCAAGAGGGAAGAGTAATAGCCTATGGTGGAAGGCAGTCGAGGGTTCATGAAAAGAATTACCCCACGCATGACTTAGAGCTACCCGCAATTGTTTTCGCGCTTAAGTCTTGGCGTCACTATCTTCTTGGTGAGAAATTCGAACTGTTCACTGACCACAAATCATTAAAATACTTATTCTCTCAGAAGGATTTGAATTTAAGGCAGCAACGGTGGATGGAATTCTTAGCCTCCTACGATTTTGAAATAGCATATACCCCGGGCAAGGGTAACGTGGTGGCAGACGCCTTAAGTAGGAAAAGGTTGTCCTTGAGTCCGTTGTTTGTTGAACGACAAAGCTTAGAATTCATCTCTATGTTTGACTTTAGACCCTCCGTTGACTTAGTACCCGGTCTGTTAGCATCCTTGGAGGTTAGACCTACACTTCTAGGACGGGTTGGTGAGGCACAGCGAGACGACCCACAGTTGGTTGAGATAGTAGAAAAGCTCAAAGGGGGGGGGGGAGTCGTCAAGCCATCTTCGTAGGTATACCCTAGACGATAAGGGTTGGTTACGAAGGGATAATAGACTTTGTGTACCACAAGACGAAACTTAAGGAAGGCCATTCTTGATGATGCTCATCGCTCAAAAATGACCATTCATCCCGGCGGGGATAAGATGTACAAAGATATGAAGCGGGTTTTCTTTTGGGCCGGTATGTAAAAGGATGTGGCCGAGTACGTTGCTAGATGCTTGGTGTGCCAACGAGTTAAAGCAGAACAAAAGAAACCCGGTGGGTTGCTTCACCCATTAGAAGTTCCACTATGGAAATGGGAAAGCATCTCAATGGATTTTGTGGATGGATTACCAAGATCAAGGAAGGGTAACACGGGGATTTGGGTTATAGTAGATAGACTTACTAAAAGCGCCCATTTTATTCCCGTGAAAAGTAAGAGGACTGCTCCGTGGTTGGCTTCTGTATACATTAAGGAGATAGTTCGTTTGCACGGTATTCCTTCTAGTATAGTAAGCGACCGTGACCCCATCTTTACTAGCGAATTTTGGAAGAGTTTACAAGAGGTGGTAGGGACTCAGCTATGTTTGAGCACCACATATCATCCTCAGACAGACGGCCAGACCGAGAGGGTGAATCGCATTCTAGAGGATCTTTTAAGGCTTTGTATCCTAGACTTTGGGGGTACATGGGAAGAGCACCTTCCGTTAGTAGAATTCGCATATAATAATAGCTTTCAGTCTAGTATTGGCATGGCACCTTTCGAAGCTCTTTATGGAAGGCCTTGTCGTTCGCCTACATGTTGGTGGGAATCTACCGATAAAATCCTACTTGGGCCCGATATGGTTAGGGAAACCTCGGAGAAGATTGAGTTGATTCGAAGGAGGATGAAAGCAGCACAAGATAGGCAAAAATCGTATGCTGATAAGAGGAGAACAGATCTTGAGTTTTACATTGGGGACATGGTTTTTATCAAAGTGACTCCGTTACAGAATGTTGTTCGCTTTGGGTCCGTGGGGAAATTAGCACCAAAGTTTGTAGGGCCGTTTCCTGTAAAAAACAGGATTGGGAAGATGTCATATAGGGTGGAGTTGCCTGAGAAACTTAGTGGAGTACACGACGTATTCCATGTATCACATTTGAGGAAGTGTTTGCACAAGACCGCGGAGGTGGTAGAGCCGAGCTTGCTTAAAGAGGTGGAAATAGAGCGTGATGCAACAATTAGACGAGCTCCTACATGCATTCTTGGGTCGGAGATCAAAAAGTTGAGGAATCGAGAGGTCAGACTGGTTAAAGTGCAATGGGGAGATGATGAGAGCAACGCAACTTGGGAGACAGAAGAGAAGATGCGTTCGTTGTACCCTTTTCTTTTTGAGGGTATGTCTTTTAATTTCTCCTTTATCGCTTAGCTTATCTTATCTTTAGTATGTCCTCTCATTAGTATCTTTGACCTTTAGTTAGGATAATCCTATGGTTGAAACATGTTATGTATGATGGATGCAAAATGGATGCAAGTGTTTGCTAGTGGTTGCTCGTGGATGCATATATACACACCCTTTAGGCACTAGATCGGCTCAGTCACTTCATATTGCATATTGCATATATATGGATGTATTTAGTATAATGGATGTATAATGGTTGTACCATCATATGGATGCTGCATTCGGTTGAATGGGTGTGCACGCATATAGAAGTAGTATGTAAGCAATTAGGATCTTTTGCATACATAATGGATTCATGACACTTACATAATTTGCATTAAGGAGGTCAACTGAATCAGTAGACCGCCTGATTTCGCATTAGGTAAGGACATGTACACACACTTGCATATGATCATCAAGCATTAGAAGTCTTTTAAGGACAATGGATGCCTGTGTATGATGGATGAGTAGATGGACGTTTGGATGGTAGGATATACATTCTTCCAGACTTGAAGATTTCGGGGACGAAATCCTAAAAGGAGGGGAGAATGTAACACCCCGAATTTTCTATTAACACTAAAGTTGCTAAAATATTAATAAGTGTGTAAGAGAGGGGATGTATCTAATATGAATATAAAAATATTAATAAGTGTGTAAGAGAGGGGATGTATCTAATATGAATATAAAAATATTAATAAGTGTGTAAGAGAGGGGATGTAACTAATATGAATATAAAAATATTAATAAGTGTGTGAGAGAGGGGATGTATCTAATATGTATATAAAAACAATAATAAGTAAAGGGGGATGTATCTAATATGTACATTGTAGAATATATATATATATTTATGACATGAATAGAAGTTTATTAATATGCTGAGTGTTTGCTGAGTCACTTCTGACTCATTGCTGAGTCAACAAGATAAACCCCATCTTGTCTGAACGGCTGCGGTTATTTCTAGGTTAAATCTAATGGCCTAAATGAATTCTAAAATCTATAAATAAGTGGGTAGACCCTAGACCTAAATCATTTGTAAAATTAGAGAAGCTACCGTCATGCTGCTGCCATGGAGTTCAGCATAGCCGTCACAAACTAAGAAGAGGAAGCCTAATCATCTACAACTAAATCTACACAAATCAAATCAAAAGATCTCTCTTTCTCTAATTCTTTTCTTTTGTTGGTGAGTATGATGATTCTCACAAGACTATTACAAACTAATTTGACTCAGTTATGAATGGATCACAAGAAAGTGATGTGATTTGTAATTGTAAATTCTATATATTGTGGATCTCTTATTATGTTATTATGTTGTCGTATGATGTAAATTATATATGCTATGTCATGCTATGTTGTAAATTCTCTTATGCTATGTCGTGCTATGTTGAGAATCATGTCAAGCTATGTTATACTATCATACTATGCCATGTTATAAATCATGCTATATTATGTTGAAAAATCATGATGTTGTTGGATCATGCTTAAAGTTATGTTTTTTTCTTAATTTAAATGGATCTTGTTTATGGGAATTTGCCTATTAGGTTAGGTGTACCCATAAACTTGAAACTATAATTAAATAAAACTTGATTATGGGAATTTGCCTATTGAGTTAGGTGTACCCATATAAAACCTTGTTGTTAAAAAAAATTAGATGATGTTGATTCACACATGTTCATATGTAAGTTTATGAAAATTGATTGAGATCATATTAGGTGAATTTTGAACAAGTTGACACCTTTAGATCCATGACATGTATAATCTATGCAAGTTGGACATATGCAAGTTTCACCCCTTATTATGATTCATTTGGTCACATATACATGTTGTTATTATGATAATCTCTTTTATGCTATGAGTTAGGCTATTCGAGTCTAACATATATTTTGCGAATAAACGTTCAAACGTGGGGTAGGGGTAATATTAGGAATTAATAAATTGGGTGCAATTTTGTAAGATGTTGCATACCATGAATGAATGTCCATAATTGAGTCAATTATGGACATTGTTAAAAATTGGAAGTAATTAATAATTCAAGTAGGGAATTAGTAAAATTGGGGGAAAGTGGATTATTATTAATAATCAATGCTTAGGACACGAGGTTGGACCCGTTTGTGATGTAAACCTGCCCGGACCCGCCCGGCAAATCCAGTAGTCACAAATGTCGGCCCAATGTGAGAGGTCCTAGGCCCAAACTAAAGCATAACAGTTGTAAAGACACGAGGTTAGACTCTTTTATGGTGTAAGACTGCCCGGACCCGCCCGGCAAATCCAGCTGCCATAAATGCCAGTCTAATGTGAGAGGTCTTTATGAGGTTATGGCCTTAATGAACTAAGAAATACTTAACCAGATAATCATGTAAGGTGGGACATGGGGGTTAAGTAGGTGCCTTGGGTGGCATAAGGAATCTGGTGGTTGCCTTTAGAGGCATTTGAAATACGATTAGACTTAACCAAACACACATGTAAATGAACATGACTAAGTGGGTTAAGTGGGATGGACTAATGGGGACAAGCTTAGGTGGAATGCTTGTGGTAAATAGTGGGGGCCCATTTCAACCAGTATCCCAAAACGTATCTTTGTGGGCTCGACCCAAGTCGAGGACGGGACACGCATACTGGGTTTGACTATAAGAGGCCAAAACAGGGAGCGGTGGCAACACAAGTCCAACGGGTTTCATATGCGTGTGTGGACCCGGGCTGGTAGGTAAGACGTTGTTGCATCGTGTAGGTATAAGCCGTGCATGTCCGTTGTATCAGGTTGCCACTTTAGGGGAGTGATACACCCCACTGTGGGGCCAGCACGGGTATCTACGAGTTAGGGAGCCGATCGAATAATGGGAAGTAGGGTACACCTAGTGGAGATAGGGGCAGGCGGCACCTATGTAGTCAGCTAGGGGTACGTAAAGCCATTGGGAAAGTTTCTAAGTGAAGCTAAGTGGGATGAATCTTTAGGGTGACTGGTGTGGTGCAGTATAGTGTTTATCCTTTAGTATTTAGGAGCGCCTATAACGTTGCCTTTAGCGATTGTCTATGTCCTTAATCTGCTCTTCATAGACATTTTCTTGTTTTCCAGCTTATGCCTTAGTCCAGTTATTTTGGTAATAGTATTGTAGAATTATCATATTCACCATACTTTATGTCTGACCCCCTCTTTTCCATCCTTTTTCTCCCTTCAGGTCCGCAGGTTGGGCCAAGTTCTAGTGGAGTCTAGTTGGATCGCTTATCTTCTGGAAAGCTTGGACTGCTGAAGTAAAGTCCAGCTCGTTATCTTTCTTTTTAATGGCTATTCATGTAATGGGATTATGTACTTGTTTTATCAAGATAGATATTGTACTTGACATTGAATATGGTGTTATGATGAAATCAAACATGTTTTGACTTCTGCTACAATGAAATAAAGTTTTTGAATTTCCAAGTACTATTTTATATCTGTCTTGTTGTAATTTTACTGTTCTATATTCACTTAAAACCTCCATGGAAGTTAATGCATTCCCTTTGTGAGTGACATTAATGGACGTGGGGTGTTACACGACACCCCCCTTAAGGGGTCAACTCCCTTGGAGCAGGAAATTTGCCACCTCTTTATTTTTGGGTTTTAAACTATTTTCTGATTTTCGAAATTAATTATATATATAATTATCTTACGCGTATACAGACTTCAAACCTTCATAACTTCTTCATACGGTGTCCATTTATGCAAACCAAATGTCTATCTTGATCAGAATTTCGAGATGGACGTAATGGCGCAGTCCGTTTCCCTTAATCCTAGATATTAACTTAGTTATTATTTAATTTATCCTCTTTTATGTTTTTAAAATTACGGGGTGTTACATTAATAAACTTAAATGGTTTAAGTTATATGACTAAAATTAATAAGCAAGAGAAACTTGGTAACTTGAATAAGAACTCAATGTGAATAGGGATAACCAAGTTAAATGGAAACCGAGTGAGGAAAGCTAGCACATAAAAGCATGCTTAGACATATGGTCCAATGACACATTAAAATGAGGCGCTTGGACCAGTCCATATGTTTGAGGGTGAATAACCCAACGGGGTAGATCATCGAGGTGTCATAAGGCAGGATGGCAGCGCTCGTTCATCTGATTATTTTGTCGGCTCTGAAGGACTGGAAGGGAAAGCATGAGGCTTCCTGAGATGCGTAAGGTGCTCCTGGTAGTCCTCTGTGCGGTGCCAGATGTTTAGGTTATGCTCGCAGAGGTTGGATCTGCGCGTAACTACTAAGTGGGTGGGCCTTAACTGCAAAAGTAGCTTTGCAGTCAGAATGCAGTGACGTGGTGAGTCCAGGGTGATTCAGCGGTTGTCTCAATTGGGAGGCATAGGGTCACGACCAACAAGGATAGTAGACCGTCGGATACCCATCATTGGCAGCCAGTGGGATGCGGAAAGACTAGAGCTAAAACCAATAGACCATTCACCTTTCACTATCGAGGTACGATGGCTGAGGAAAGATGCCAAGTGGATGTTTAAATTGTTTGTTAGGAGCCATTCGTTTAGCTTTTGTAGTCTTTACTAGTTGAGGGAGGGGCCGAGGTTGGGACATAGTGTAATAGCGGGATTTTTCAAGCCTCTGAAATCTATTTTAATATAGAGATTTAAAATATATCGGGAGTGTTCAACCAGTTTTAATATATATAATCACTTATATAAGCATAGGCAACATGAAATAGATATGGCAAATCCTATTTTACAACTAGCATAGGAAAGTTATCATTTTAGAAGCAAATATAAGCATTCAAGTTTAAAAGAGTTTAAAACTTATATATATATATATATATATATATATGTATGTATATATATATGTGATGTCTCATGACTAAGGAGTATATACATATACTATGGCTACTTATGTATATATAATGATACATGATATCAAATTCAAGAAAAAAGATTTAAATCGAAAGCAAATAAAGGCAAACAAGTTTAAGGAGATTAACACTTATATATATATATATAAGAGTATAACATGGAAAAAGTATATGTATATATATATTCATACATATACATATATATATATATATATATATGTTACGGCCAAATATGCATGTATATATACATATATACACCATTTCAATTAGCAACAAACAAGAGAGTTTAAACCAAAACAAAAGAAAGTGCAAACTCCATCATTTAGTAGTAGATTTGGACTTAAACATCACCTAATCACCTCATACATAATATTTGCGCATTTGTAAGAATGCAAAACAAATATCAAAGAGAGGAAACCCATTCTCTTGTATATTGATTTGAAGGGTTGAGCTTGGCATTAAATGAAATTAAGCTTTGCATTAAATGCAAACATAGTCTCATGTACTTTGAAGAGGGAAATAAGGGTTGGTAGGAATCATCTCTTGTGAAGGGTACTTACATGTTTGCTGTAACAATTTTGCACCACAAATATAGGAGAGAGAAAGGGGGGTAGGTAGGAAAGTTGGCTGTAGAAACTTTAGAGATCTTTGCCTATAAATACACGTCCAATTCCATGCATTTTCTTTTTACAAAGAATACAAGAAAGTGCTGAAATTTTATCCATCTCAAACAAGAATTCAGGAGCTTATTTACAAGTGAGCAATCACTCACTTAAGTCAAGATGATTTGCAAGTTATTGTAAACTGTTTTGTGTGTTTCATATTTATATCATCATTTGCAAGTATACCATGATTGTTATCACCTTATAAATGTTAAAACACCCTGCTTAGATCATCTGTAAAACTATGTATGCAAGTGTTATTCATAATAGAAATGGTAATGAGTTCATCAATTTTTTGATCAAAGAAATCAAGACAGTTTTGTTTACTGTCAAAAACAAACACTTGTAAATTGAAATATACCTTGATGATCTCAAACGCAAGCTATACAAGCATATGTATGAGTTAACTCATATACGAAAATATATAAAAATATTTTAGCAAGAACCAAACCTCATCTATATATGTTTGAAACAAGAAAACAGAAGAAACATATGGTTCTCTGTCTCAAACTTAATCACCAAATTTTCAAACATCATAGAAATGAATTACAGGGTTATAGATGTAATCGTAGCACTAAATAATGATTTTTAAAAGTAATTTCATGGTTTTTATTGTCGAGATGAGCGAGATAGAAGGGGACAACCGAAAATGGCACTTTGACCAAATTCCGACGATCGGTGACGATGATGGTCGGGGCGTGGAGCGTGAAGGAGCTGGTCACATCGGGGAACACGAGAAAAATGCCCCATGATTTTTCAAGTGAGTGATTCGAGCTGTCGAGCTCGATTTATGTTTTGAGAGGCAAATTGGGTTCATCGGTTTGGAGGCGATGTACGGGTCCCACGGTGGTGCGAGGTGGCCTAGGCTGGGCGTGGAGCGGCGTTGGGACATGGCGAAGCTGACAGCGGCGGTGCGAGGTGCTCCGGCGGTCCGAGGCGATGGGTCGAGCTCGGTTCAGGTGGACTGCTTTTCGAAGCAGTTTACTGGAAGTTGGGTGCAGTGGCGAAATCGAGGAGGAGGCGACGTACGATGGTGGCATGGCATCGGTTGGGGTCTGTGGAGGAAGTGGAGTTTGTGGGTGGTGGTTCGGTGGTGGCACGGTGGCGTGGGGAGGCGTGCACGTGCACAGCCGTGCACGGTGTACAGGCGAGTTTGAGAGCAAGAAAATGGAGAAGGAAGGAAGTGGCTTGGCACGAGATGTTTGGCACGTGGCTTTGGCAAGTGAAAATCAGTGATCACCCCGTGGTGATCACTTGATATTGAGATGCCGAGATCCGACTTGGCAAATACAAGCGAGAATAGTTTTCCAAGGCAAGAATTTAATTAAGTCAAAGTTAATTAAATTAAATAAATAAATATAAAATAAATCAGAAATTAATTAATTAAATAAAAATAGAGTTTTTATTTAATTTGGCTTAGGCAAGTGGAACAGTAAGGATGATAGTAAGGTCAGAGAATCGAAGTTGTCCGATGAAGCTCATCGAGATGGAAACTTAAGTTTTAAAGATAATTTAATTTAATTAAATTACTAAACAATTTATTTGAGTAAAATATGAAGGAAATAAATGATTTTCCAGCAGAACTTTAGCAGTGAAACATCATCTAAACATCAATGTTCAACATGACAAAATACCGTGTGCGAAGCACGGGCTTTTTTTTGACACTGCCAAATATTGATAAAAATTGTATAACATCTTGTGTGCGTCGCACACACTTTAACTATACATTTGTAAATGATTTTTAAAATATCCAGATATGAACCAGAGAATTATATACTGTATATATAATTATAAATACAGGATGTGCAACTGGATTAAAAACAGTAAGCTGATAATAAATTATCGACTACAAAAGACAATTCATACATCGTTTCGAAGAGTCTGGAATTTACTTTCCACTTCGACTCGAATTTAACGACGTATACCGGGAATTGATAAAGATGAAGAATGCAAGGACTATTTCAAAACAGTATCTACGGTCTGTTCAATCCCAGAACAGATCCGAACAGTCGGATGTCTGACAACGTATATCGATCAGATTTTACACATCGACTTTACATAAGTGTGTTATGTTGGTGGCGGAGAGATTCATTTCTTTAGCCTCATACCCAAAATATGTTTATGGAAACAAATGAGTGATCTGTCAGATAGGACGGTGTGACATTCAAAGTCGTTGAAGAATAATCCGTGAAACGGTAAACGTGACTTCAAACCTCACAACCCGGAAAGACAATAGTTGGGCTAGGCAGCATGGCTAGTTGGGTCATACCCAAGCAGGGTATATTATCACCAGCTAGAGTTGTTCCTTTTGTTCCTAAATCTATATTCACTTCTGTTACCTTCGGTAATCGGTGGGTCATTCCCGACCGTGGAGGTGGTAATATATTTGTTACACTCAAGCTAAATGAGTGGACGGTCATGTGTGGCCGGGTTGCAGGATGTTCTTGTTGAACCCCAGTGTATCCTCTCTAGAATACACTGATCGGTGGGTGCTCCCATACCCTGTCAGTTAGAAACTAAATTCCAATAAGCGCTCGACGGTTTTAGATTTTATTCTATGTACGTGAACGTGAGATGCAAGCGATTCACTAGATGATTATTTATTTGATAAATACTATCATAAATATCCAACGTTTTGATATTTAAAATACAAGGGTCGTTTTCCATATATTAGTTATGGATTGGGCTTAAGATTTCTAAAGTAATTGAATCTATTAATAACCGAACACCTTATTCCTTATTTCCCTGTTTACATGTATTTAACTGTGTTTACTCACACCAGTCCCCTGACTGACCCGGAGTTTATTTTCTGTGTTTTCCCTAAACTCTTGGGTACTCATAATATTTATTATGAGTAGGCAAGTAATCCAGGTTGGCAAATGGAACCTTAAGAAGTTCAAGTTGCAGGACAAGTCTAGTAGTTTACTACACCTATGTATCCAGTTAGATTTGTATTTCCATATCATGATGTATTATTATGTGAATGTACTATGATGATGTAATTTGTTGATGTATTATGATGTATTAGACCCTATGATGTAATGTATTTGTATTTTTTTAAATTCCGCTGTGAGATTTCTGATAACTTCTTATTCTTCTATTCTATTAGTTCTATCTTTTCTATCCCATCTTCTAATTTCTTTCAATAATGACACGGTTTTCGGAGGGTCGAAAATCGCGCCGTTACAGTTGGTATCAGAGCCTATGTTCTTCGGAAACATTTAGGCTTTGGAATAGTGAGTGAGCGTATTTCTACTAAAAACTATATTTTAGTATAGGTAGATCGTAGTTACTTAGGTAATCCCTTGACATATTTTTCCGAGGAGTCATTTATTTTCAATCCGTGTACTCAGGGAGTTGAAAATGGGTTCTCGTGGAGGAAGAGGCCGAGGAGCAAGCGGAGCAACTACGACAAACGGACACACTGTTAACCTGACCCAAGTGGATACTACTGAAGTAACCCGAGCACCAACTCAGCCTAACTTTGCTATGGTCTGTAAGAATTACACAACTCTGGGAGAAAAGATTTTCAGAGGTACTGAATCACTGGTCGGAGTCCAAGCATGGATTAGATCATGTGAGAAGATTTTTAAAGGACTGAGGTTGGATGACGGGCATAAGCGTCTCTTAGCTTCATGGAATCTGGAAGGAGCCGCAACAATATGGTGGGATGCCCAGACTGCTAACACTCCTGAGGAAAACTTTACTTGGCCCATGTTCAAAGAAGCTTTTGAAGGTCAATATCTACTTGCTACTGGAAGGACAAGGATGTACCGAGACTTCATTGACTTAAAGTAGGAAAGCATGTCTGTCGCTGAGTAAGAAAACCAGTTCAATGCACTTTCAATCTTTGGACCGGAGCTGATAAATACTCTTTTGAAAAAGAACGATATGTTTGTGGCTGGACTTAGAGATAATCTCCAAGAAAGGATAATGAGTAATCAGAAAAGGGATCCCAAACTGGAAAAGATTATTCGAGGAGTCACAAACGGAAAAGAGACTGACTTTGAGTTGGACAATCAAGGAGTATTGAGAATAAACGGCAGATTATGCATACCTAACGTGGATGGGATAAGACAGGAGGTTTTAAAAGAATGCCATGCATCAAAGTTGAGCATCCATCCAGGAATTCATAAAATGAATCACGATATGGGACGAGTATTCTGGTGGTCAGGAATGAATAAAGATATCATTACTTTCGTAAATGAATGTCTATGTTGTCAGCAAGTCAAGGGAGACCATCAAAAGCTGCTGGACTATTACGGCCATTAGAGATTCCCAACTGGAAGTGGGAAATGATATCGATGGACTTCATCGATGGTTTGCCAAGAACAAGGAGAGGCTACGAGGGGATTTGGGTAATCGTAGATCGGTTAAATAAGAGTGCGCACTTTATTCCAGTGAAACCAATGCGAACTGCCATAACATTAGCCGAAGTATTCATGAAAGAGATAGTACGACTGCACCGTATTCCAACGAGCATTGTAAGCGACAGAGATACCATTTTCACAAGTAGATTTTGTGAAGCTTTGCAGAGAACGTTGGGAACAAGATTAAATTTCAGTACAGCTTACCATCCTCAAACGGACGGTCAGACGGAAAGAGTTAATCGTATATTGGAGGATCTTCTAAGAGCGTGTATTTTAGATTTTGGAGGGTTGTGGGAAGATCATTTACACCTAGTAGAATTTTCATATAATAACAGTTACCAGCCGAGTATACAGATGGCACCATATGAAGCATTATATGGAAGACCTTGTAAAGCGCCAGCATGTTGGGTAGAGTCCGGAAACAAATTGGTACTTGGTCCGGATATGATACTAGAAGCGACAGCGAAAGTGGAATTAGTGAAACTGAGAATGAAAGAAGCCCAGGATCGCCAGAAAAGTTATGCCGATCAAAGGCGAAGAGATTTAGTATTCGAAATAGAAGATCTAGTTTTTGTGAAGATCTCACCAATGAAGGGAGTAGTACGATTTGGAAAATATGGAAAGTTGGCACCAAGATATGTTGGACCTTTCCGCGTCTTAGAAAGAATTGATTTTCAAGCATATAAAGTTGAATTACCAGAATATATGGCGGGAATTCACAACGTATTTCACGTATCACACTTGAGAAAATGTATGCACAATCCATCATTAATTCTGGAACCCTCTGTTCAGCAAGAGATAGAGATTGAGACAGACATGACAGTGATTAGACATCCATTCAGTATTATTGACCGAGAGGGAAAGCAACTTCGCAACAAAGTGGTGAGGCTACTAAAGATCCAGTGGAGCAAAAACCTGAAAGACTGTACGTGGGAGACCGAGAAGCAGATAAAGAAATTATACCCAGATTTTCCTACGAGTTAGGTATGATTTACTATGGTATGGGTAAAATGTAAGGAAATTTCGATTTCTACATTTCTGTGAGCATTTGCATGTGTGTTTTATGGATTCAGTTTATTAGGACTTATGAACTCTCTTGTATGTTTACATCACCGATGAGTTATATCCTTGCTTACGTGTTAGATGGCTCCAGTGTGGAAGACCACGGCAAGAAAGAGGGTGACACCACTCCAGTTTCTATACTACGAGCAAAGAGACAAAGAGTAGGAGATTCCGACAACAACCGAGAGAGATCACCCATCGACGACGAAGGTACACACATATCATCAGAAGGACCAGTGATTGGCAGGAACGAACCAATAGAACAAGATAGAGGACACCAAGACTTTACTGATGAGGATGAAGTGATAGGAGATGAAGGAAGTGTTGACGATTATGGTGAAGGAGATGAGGGTGGCGAAGAAGAGGAAGAATATGAAGAAGAATATGAAGAAGAATATGAGGAAGAATATGAAGAAGAATATGAGGAAGAAGAAGACCAAGTTGTTCCGGGAACCCCAGTCATTGCCACGGGAAACCAGCAAGAAGAGCAAGTAGCCCAAAGGACAGCGATATGGAATAGATTGGAACAAGTTCTCGTCGAGTTTCGCATAGCAGGAGGAGGAGTACAACTATTCGGTGAGTATAGATACCCCATGGTGAGGCTATATTTAATACCACCAGTGGGTCTGATTTATATAGAGGATGATGAGGAGGAGACTGATGCAGAAGACGTAGTTGAGGTCCTTAATATATCTGATGACGAGGAGGTCGTAGAGATAATAGATATCTCTGACGACGAGTAGTAGGACAGGGACTGGAGGAGGATAGTTACATATGTATATTTTGGGGCAGTTTAGAACTTGAGTAGTCAAGTCTAGTATTATTGTATGTATCGAGACTAGTGTTAGTATAGAACTAGTCGTATGTGTATGTGTACTAAAGCAACCAGTTTATGAAATATTTTCTTTTGGAAACTTTCTACCTTTCTTGTGTAATTTCGGGGCGAAATTCTTTTAAGTGGGGTAGACTGTAATGGCGGGATTTTTCAAGCCTCTGATATCTATTTTAATATAGAGATTTAAAATATATCGGGAGTGTTCAACCAGTTTTAATATATATAATCACCTATATAAGCATAGGCAACATGAAATAGATATGGCAAATCCTATTTTACAACTAGCATAGGCAAGTTATCATTTTAGAAGCAAATATAAGCATTCAAGTTTAAAAGAGTTTAACACTTATATATATATATATATATATATGTTTATATATAAGTGATGTCTCATGACTAAGGAGTATATACATATACTATGGCTACTTATGTATATATAATGATACATGATATCAAATTCAAGAAAAAAGATTTAAATCGAAAGCAAATAAAGGTAAACAAGTTTAAGGAGATTAACACTTATATATATAAGAGTATAACATGGAAAAATTACATGTATATATATATATTCATACATACATATATATATATATATATATATATGTTACGGCCAAATATGCATGTATATATGCATATATACACATTTCAATTAGCAACAAACAAGAGAGTTTAAACCAAAACAAAAGAAAGTGCAAACTCCATCATTTAGTAGTAGATTTGGACTTAAACATCACCTCATCACCTCATCCATAATATCTGCGCATTTGTAAGAATGCAAAACAAATATCAAAGAGAGGAAACCCATTCTCTTGTATATTGATTTGAAGGGTTGAGCTTGGCATTAAATGAAAGTAAGCTTTGCATTAAATGCAAACATAGTCTCATGTACTTTGAAGAGGGAAATAAGGGTCGGTAGGAATCATCTCTTGTGAAGGGTACTTACATGTTTGCTGTAACAATTTTGCACCACAAATATAGGAGAGAGAAAGGGGGGTAGGTAGGAAAGTTGGCTGTAGAAACTTTAGAGATCTTTGCCTATAAATACACGTCCAATTCCATGCATTTTCTTTTTACAAAGAATACAAGAAAGTGCTGAAATTTTATCCATCTCAAACAAGAATTCAGGAGCTTATTTACAAGTGAGTAATCACTCACTTAAGTCAAGATGATTTGCAAGTTACTGTAAACTATTTTGTGTGTTTCATATTTATATCATCATTTGCAAGTTTACCATGATTGTTATCACCTTATAGATGTTAAAACATCCTGCTTAGATCATTTGTAAAACTATGTATGCAAGTGTTATTCATAATAGAAATGGTAATGAGTTCATCAATTTTTTGATCAAAGAAACCAAGACAGTTTTGTTTACTGTCAAAAAAACCCTTGTAAAATGAAATTTACCTTGATGATCTCAAACGCAAGCTATACAAGCATATGTATGAGTTAACTCATATACGAAAATATATATAAACATTTTAACAAGAACCAAACCTCATCTATATATGTTTGAAACAAGAAAACAGAAGAAACGTATGGTTCTCTGTCTCAAACTTAATCACCAAATTTTCAAACATCATAGAAATGAATTACAGGGTTATAGATGTAATCGTAGCACTAAATAATGATTTTTAAAAGTAATTTCATGGTTTTTATTGTCTAGATGAGCGAGATAGAAGGGGACAACCGAAAATGGCACTTTGACCAAATTCCGACGATCGGTGACGATGATGGTCGGGGCGTGGAGCGTGAAGGAGCTGGTCACATCGGGGAACACGAGAAAAATGCCCCATGATTTTTCGAGTGAGTGATTCGAGCTGTCGAGCTCGATTTATGTTTTGAGAGACAAATTGGGTTCATCGGTTTGGAGGCGATGTACGGGTCCCACGGTGGTGCGAGTTGGCCGAGGCTGGGCGTGGAGCGGCGTTGGGACATGGCGAAGCTGACGGCGGCGGTGCGAGGTGCTCCGGCGGTCTGAGGCGATGGGTCGAGCTCGGTTTATGTGGACTGCTTTTCGAAGCAGTTTACTGGAAGTTGGGTGCAGTGGCGAAATCGAGGAGAAGGCGACGTATGGTGGTGGCAAGGCATCGGTTGGGGTCTGTGGAGGAAGTGGAGTTTGTGGGTGGTGGTTCGGTGGTGGCACGGTGGCGTGGGGAGGCGTGCACGTGCACAGCCGTGCACGGTGTACAGGCGAGTTTGAGAGCAAGTAAATGGAGAAGGAAGGGAGTGGCTTGGCACGTGGCTTTGGCAAGTGAAAATCAGTGATCACCCGTGGTGATCACTTGATTTTGAGATGCCGAGATCCGACTTGGCAAATACAAGCGAGAACAGTTTTCCAAGGCAAGAATTTAATTAAGTCGAAGTTAATTAAATAAAATAAATAAATATAAAATAAATCAGAAATTAATTAATTAAATAAAAATAGAGTTTTTATTTAATTTGGCTTAGGCAAGTGGAACAGTAAAGATGTCAGTAAGGTCAGAGAATCGAAGTTGTCCGATGAAGCTCATTGAGATGGAAACTTATGTTTCAAAGATAATTTAATTTAATTAAATTATTAAACAATTTATCTGAGTAAAATATGAAGGAAATAAATGATTTTCCAGCAGAACTTTAGCAGTGAAACATCATCTAAACATCAATGTTCAACATGACAAAATACCGTGTGCGAAGCACGGGTTTTTTTTGACACTGCCAAATATTGATAAAAATTGTATAACATCTTGTGTGCGTCGCACACACTTTAACTATACATTTGTAAATGATATTTAAAATATCCAGATATGAACCAGAGAATTATATACTGTATATATAATTATAAATACAGGATGAGCAACTGGATTAAAAACAGTAAGCTGATAATAAATTATCGACTACAAAAGACAATTCGTACATCGTTTCGAAGAGTCCGGAATTTACTTTCCACTTCGACTCGAATTTTACGACGTATACCGGGAATCGATAAAGATGAAGAATGCAAGGACTATTTCAAAATAGTGTCTACGGTCTGTTCAATCCCAGAACAGATCCGAACAGTCGGATGTCTGACAACGTATATCGATCAGATTTTACACATCGACTTTACATAAGTGTGTTATGTTGGTGGCGGAGAGATTCGTTTCTTTAGCCTCATACCCAAAATATATTTGTGGAAACAAATGAGTGATCTGTCAGATAGGACGGTGTGACATTCAAAGTCGTTGAAGAATAATCCGTGAAACGGTAAACGTGACTTCAAACCTCACAACCCGGAAAGACAATAGTTGGGTTAGGCAGCATGGCTAGTTGGGTCATACCCAAGCAGGGTATATTATCACCAGCTAGAGTTGTTCCTTTTGTTCCTAAATCTATATTCACTTCTGTTACCTTCGGTAATCGGTGGGTCATTCCCGACCGTGGAGGTGGTAATATATTCGTTACACTCAAGCTAAATGAGTGGACGGTCATGTGTGGCCGGGTTGCAGGATGTTCTTGTTGAACCACAGTGTATCCTCTCTAGAATACACTGATCGGTGGGTGCTCCCATACCCTGTCAGTTAGAAACCAAATTCCAATAAGCGCTCGACGGTTTTAGATTTTATTCTATGTACGTGAACGTGAAATGCAAGCGATTCACTAGATGATTATTTATTTGATAAATACTATCATAAATATCTATTGGCTAGCTTTTTGACCAAGCCACCCAGGTTCATTCATAAGAAGAAAGCATGAAACCACATTCTCTAAATACATGAAGGAACGGACTGCACCATTGACTCGCCCCTCATCAGATCGCCCCCATATCGGATCGCACCTTATCGGATCGCCCCCAATTCATCAGCGAAACGACACCTCTATGCGATTCGATCCATGCATGTGATATTGCCCGGTATTGACCGATCTGATCCCCTGATGCATGGCGGAGCCTCTGACCGCTTCAAGCACGAGCTAGTCTTCAGCGATCCGAGACGCACGGATCTAGCGACACGTGTCCCTAACCGTCATTTTGACCGATTCTCCCCATCTGCACGATCCGATTTTCAAGGGGATCGCGACACCTGTCCGCAACGGCTAATTTGACTATTTCTTCAACGGCAGCGATGCGATCCAATGTTCTCGGGATTCGTGCCACGTGTTACCACGAACCGCCTTACAAAATCAGCTATAAATAGCCCGGAGCTTGGCATTTTTTGGGATCTTTTTGGCAATATTGATTACTGAATCCGCCATTGTTGTCAGACTACTAGAGTATTGAGAGAAATCATTGATTGTATTAGCTTTCAAAGTATAATCAATAATATATAAAGTGGACGTAGGCTCGTTAACGCCGAACCACTATAAATTCTGTGTGTTAGTTTCTTTTTCCTCATTCTTCAGTTGAAACTCTATAAGATTCAGAACAATTTGGGTGTTAGGTCCAAATTTTGATCTAACATTTTGGTGCTTTCATTGAGAGAACAGTCCTAAAGTTTCACTATTCAGTTCTTTGAAGATTCCAGCGATTCGGATATCATGGCTGGAAAGTGATCTAAAGAAGCACGAGCTTCACGAACCAATGAGACAATCGAAGAGAGTGTGCACGAGCTAGGCAATGAGGAAACTCTGAATCGCGGAGCGCAGGGGGCGAACCGATCCGATGAAGCCGCCACGCTCCGAGTCGACGAGAACGAGGCGATCCAGACTGCTAAAGGGGTTGTTACTCGATCCAGAGATAACGACTCGAATCCTCCGCGCATCGTGACCACGAACTGATCCCAGGGGGCGTTGCGAGCCACCATCCTCGATCCACAGCAACCCGAATTGATGACCAGACTACAACTCGACCTGGAAAGGAGCCTATGGCTCACTCCTACCGTCCTGGCCCCTCCGCTCGACCTGGCTCAAGCTCTTTGCGCATAAGAGAAAGTGATGATGACCAATATGACCCTGCTGCTCCCGTTACTGAGGGGGATCTCTCTCGCTTTTCCGAAATGTGGGAGAGATTGTTTGATGAATTGGCTGCCCAAAGGCAGGAAAGCTCCGTCCTGCGACAAAATTTGACAGCTATGGATAAAAGGCTTGATGAACTCGCAAGGCAAAGGATGCCACCAGCTCGTCCGCTCACTCCAGGATATTCTTCTTCGTCAGAGGAATCGCCGAGACCTCCGCGGCGACCATATGAGAGAGCCAAAAACATAGAGCAGCTTCGGTTCGGAACCCTGCCATCACGGGAAAAAGAAGCGCTGGAGGCGGGGCCCTTAAACCGTAATGTGAACGATCACGCCGCGACTCCCAGAGCTCGAGATGTGGACAATCCTGTACAGAACAGACTACCTCAGCCCCGTCGACTCGCACATGCTCATGATAACAGGGGCAACGAAGCCCTATCCGAGCCCCAGATTTTGTGACTGCTCCTGGAAGAGAGACTAGAGAACCCCGCCAAGCCAGAAGCACTGACCCTGAACCTCCGCTGACCAGTGAAAATGTGGCAGCCATGATCCATCAAAATCTGGCAGATAGCCGTGGGCAACGGAATGAGATTGGGGAATTGACCGCAGTCACACCCCTTTCACTGATGATATTTTGGATGCGACTTTCCCGAGGCGTTTCAACATGCCACAGATGAACCGATACGCGGGTAGGTCTGATCCTGTCCAGCATCTGATGAGATACTCTTGGTCAATGACCGCTGCCGCAGCTTCTGACGCTGTCAAGTGCAAAGCATTTCCCATATTCTTGGAGGATGTAGCATTGTTATGGTTTACTCGCTTGCCAGCAAGATCGATTTCTAGCTTCAGGGAGTTGAGTGAGAAATTCGTAGAACAATTCCGTATCTATGCACAAAAGACAAAGATTGTGATTGATTTGTTCCTTGTCAAGCAGCGACCGGGCGAGAGTTTGAGGGCGCACCTAGACCGTTTCAACTTGGCCGCTACTGAAGTTAAAGATCCCCATGAACCAACCATTGTCACAGCACTGATTGATGGAGTAGATAAAGACACTGAATTCAGGAGATACCTGGCAGGCAAACCACCCCATACTAGAGAGTTATTCTACGAAAAAGCTAACGTACATTTACGTCGGGAAGAAGTATATGCTAACCGAAAGGCAAAAACAGCTGATAAGGAGGAAATCCAGAGCAATGTCGCCATTAAGCAGACAGGAGACAACTCTGGGAAAGTCGAGGTTAATGTCGGAAATCGGAATCAAGGTGGTCGTCAGTCAGGGAACAACAATAACAATGGTAACGGTAACAACCGAAGAGGAACCGAGGGAACGACTCCCAGAGAAGGACTCGTCCCACGGCCTTTGAAAGTTATACACCAATAAATGATACCCTGGAAAATATCTTCATGGATGCGTATGAAGTCCTCCAGAATAAGAGGCCACCTCCCAGAGAGTCGACGGAGAAAGAACGTGAAACGGGGAAGTTTTGTCTCTTTCATCAGATTCACGGCCATTCGACAACTGAATGCCGTCACCAAAGAGATGTAGTCGAAAGGCTGCTTCGAGAAGGAAAATTAGATGAATATAGAGTAACGCCCAGAGACAGGGGGCAAGCAGTACAGGCCCCAAATCAAAACCAGAATCAACTTGCTGCTAGGCCAACTGCCCAGCAAAAGGGAAAGAACATTGTTATCAATACCGTAATCGGAGGACTTTATCTTGTCGGGCATAGTTCCAAGGCATTGGATCAATATGTCAATGCAGCCAAGCAACACCTCGTGGTAGGGGAGTGTAGCAACCTTGAGGACAATATCCCGGTAAAGAAACAAAAGATGATGACCGACGATGTCGTTTTCCAAGAACGAGAAAGCATTGGAGTCCATGCTCCGACTGAAGATCCATTTGTAATTATAGTACCTATTGGACCAACCACTGTTCATAAGGTTTTAGTGGACAATGGGAGTTCCGTCAACATTCTTTTCAAAAGGACATTTGACCAGATGAATCTCGAAATAAAAGACATGAAGCCCTGTCAAGGATGGATCCGTGGATTCAACGGAGCATCCACCGCTCCAATGGGTTATGTAGAGTTACCGGTTACGCTTGGGGAAGGAGAACGCCAGAGAGTGAGAATCCTTCCCTTCGTGGTTTTGGACGTTGAATCGCCCTATAATGCCTTCTTGGGCCGACCGGCCCTCGCAAAGTTTAGAGCCTGTATAGCCCCTGGTGCTTGTTATTTAAATTCCCCACAAAAGCTGGCATTGGTATCGTCAGAGGAGATCAGGTTGCTGCACGAGCATGCTATGTTGCCGAGCTAAAGTTACTTCGCAATGGAGGGGACATAGAAACCAAGGGCGCTTCTCCACCTACAAGGGCGGAGACCTTATAGCAATTAAAGAGGATAACCGTTGGAAAGTCGCCCAGAGAGTTGCCCGAGGATATAGATCCCAGAGAGGATCAAGAACCTGGGGGCAGAATGGCGACTCCCAACGAGACAACTGTGGATATACCGATCGATGATAGTGACCCGGAGAAGGTCCTTAAGATTGGATCCCAGTTAAATCCGAATCTCGCTAAAGAATTGACGGATTTCTTAAAAACAACTTGGATGTATTTGCTTGGACTCACGCGGACATGTGCGGGATATCCCCTTCAATCATGAGCCATTCATTAAGCATTGACCCTAAACATCCTCCGGTAAAGCAAAAAGGCGAATGTTGGGCCCAGAGAGGTCCGCTGCCTTGAAAGAAGAAGTTGGAAAGCTAAAGAGTAATGGATTTATTAGAGACTCGACCTACCCAGACTGGATTTCGAATCCAGTCCTGGTAAAGAAGGCCAACGGGAAGTGGCGAACGTGTATCGACTTCTCGGATTTGAACAAAGCCTGTCCAAAAGATAGTTTCCCGTTACCCCGGATTGACCAGTTGGTGGACTCGACGGCGGGTCATGAGCTTCTCTCATTTATGGATGCTTATTCAGGATATAACCAGATTCCGATGCATGTTCCAGATCAAGAACACACTAGTTTTATCACGGATCTGGGATTATATTGTTATGTGGTGATGCCCTTTGGCTTGAAGAATGTGGGCGCTAGTTAACAGAATGTTTTATAACCAGATCGGGAAAACAATGGAAGTATACGTCGACGATATGTTGGTTAAGTCCAAGCAATCTTCCCAACACACTACTGACTTGGCAGAGATGTTCGGCATTCTTCGAAAGTATGGAATGAAACTCAACCCAACCAAATGTTCATTCGGTGTTGCCTCCGGAAAATTCTTGGGATTCATTGTCAGTTCCCGTGGGATTGAGATTAATTCAAACCAGATCGCGGCAATCAGAGACATTCAGGAACCTAGACAAATTAGGGATGTGCAAAGCCTTGCAGGAAAAGTGGCCGCACTAAGCAGATTTTTCTCCAGGGCTACGGATAAGTGCATCCCATTCTTCGAATTAATAAAGCGGGGGAAACGCCACTTCAAATGGACGCCCGACTGCGTAGAAGCATTTCAGAACTTACTAAGGCACCTGGAGAAACCTCCGATATTATCTAAGCCAATGGATCACGAGGACTTATTCGTGTATCTGGCAGTGTCATCCCATGCGATCAGCTCAGCGTTGGTAAGAGAAGAGGATAAGGTCCAAAGACCTGTGTATTACGTAAGCAAAAAATTAACGGCAGCAGAGCGTAATTATCCAAGGATAGAAAAGTTGGCGTATAGTTTACTGATCGCCTCTAGAAAGCTTCGACATTATTTTCAAGCGCATCCCATTACCGTATACACCGATCACTCACTCAAGCAAGTTTTACAGAGACCAGAGGCGTCTGGAAGATTACTCAAATGGAACATTGAGCTAAGTTAATTTGATCTGAACTTTCAGCCAAGACGGTCAATTAGGGGGCAAGTGATAGTCGACTTCATAGCAGAGTTTACCGTACCGGAGGAAGATATAGCCAATAAAGAGGTCAATCCTTCAAAATTACTTTTCGATCCGAATGCCTGGAGATTGTATACTGATGGCGCTAGGAATGATGAAAGATCTGGCGCTGGAATAGTGCTTGAAACTCCCGAGAAACGATTGATAACCTATGCAATCCGGATGGAGTTTCATGCCACTAACAACGATTCCGAATATGAAGCTCTGATAGCCGGATTAAGGATCGCAAAGGAATTAGAGGTCACAAAGCTGAACATCTTCTGCGACTCCAAGTTAGTCGTGAACCAAGTTACTGGAAAATTCCAGGCTAAGAGTGCAAGATTGATTTTATACTTAAAGAAAGTGAAAGAGTTGCTGAACGACTTTGATCACTACAGCATATCTCATATTCCGCGATCAGAGAATCAGCAGGCCGATAAGTTGGCAAAGATGGCTAGTTCCGACGATCCTGAAGTGACCGGGCTAGCCCCCGTTGAAGTGCTTCGGTCCCCTAGCATAGATCAAATGGAAATCGACCTAATACTAGAGACGGAACCAGAAAGGGAGTCATGGATGACCCCTCTGAAGAATTTCCTGATGAATGGAGCGCTTCCAACCAAGAAAAGCGAGAGGCGTAAAGTAATTCGTAAAGCAGCCCGATACGTTCTGCAAGGCGGAGTTCTTTACAGACAAGGATTTTCGATGCCCCTCCTCCGGTGTATAGCTCACGATGACATCAAGCATGTGCTGCGAGAGGTTCACGAAGGCGAACGCGGCGACCACACTGGAGGGCAAACTTTGGCAAAAAAGGTGTTGCGACATGGTTATTTCTGGCCTACCATAAACAAGGACACGGCAAGATACGCACAACGATGTGATGCGTGCCAGAGATTTTCAAAAATACCTAGAGCACCTCCTAATCAGTTAAAAACAATGATGAGCCCATGGCCTTTCGCTATGTGGGGAATTGATATCATTGGAAGTCTCCCCATAGCAAGGGGCGGAGAAAAGTTCGCTATTGTGGCCGTGGATTATTTCAGTAAGTGGGTCGAGGCTGAACCACTAACTACAATCACAACCAAACGGGTGATCAATTTTATCGTTCGAAACATCATTTGCCGATTTGGGGTTCCAAAGATTGTGATAACGGATAACGGAACTCAGTTCGATAGCGCTGAATTCAGAAATTTCTGCCAAAAATACCACATTGAGAATCGGTACACCTCTGTGGCGCACTCGCAATCGAACGGACAAGTCGAAGCGGCAAATAAAGTAATTAAGTCCATTCTGAAAAGAAGACTGAAGCGGGCTAGAGCCATGTGGGCTGATGAATTGCCCTTGGCACTATGGGCCTACAGGATAACATATAAATCGGCAACTGGACATACCCCGTTCTCCCTTGCTTTTGGAACGGAAGCAGTCATCCCGGTTGAGATAAAGGTACCTTCTCACCGGGTGACTTATTATGATCTGATGACCAATAATGAATTGCTCCTTGAGTCCCTAGATATGATCGAAGAAAAGAGGGATGAAGCAGACCTGCGTGCCTTGAGATGCAAACAACAGGTCGCTCGATATTACAACAAAAAGGTTCGAGCCCGAACCTGGCAACCCGGAGACTTGGTTCTGAAACGTGTCTTTCCACCCCCAACTCATATGGGAGCGAAGTGGGAAGGACCGTACTCCATTCTGAGCAAGCTTGATAATAGAACCTTCAAGCTGGCAACCGTAGATGGAAAGGAAATCCCCAGAGTGTGGAATGCCCAACATTTACGGCCATACTTAACATAAAAGTTTCAAATCTATTCTTTTGCTTTGTTGAAAACCATGTACAAGGCACGACTTGCCTAGAATATTCTGATTCCTTAAAGCAAAAAAAATTATAAAGTGGACGTAGGTCATGATTCGACCGAACCACTATAAAAATATTGTGTGTCATTTACCTTTATTGCACCTTTATTTATCTGCCTGTTTATTTGTTATAAAAATCGTTGCGAATAATCCAACGATCCCAGAAGCATATAAACATAAATGCCTTCCATCAGAATGGAATGTAATCACAAGTCAAGATTCTGAGGATACAATAAAGTAAATTATATCGTTCATAGCACTCTAACTCTAGAGAGAGAGAGAGTATAAAAGTGTCTCCGATTGAACGCTGAGAAAGAGCTCCTTCCCCGCTGAAGGATCGGGGAGCGAATGAATCGCTGAGCTCGAACTCTAACTCTGCAGAGAGAGAGAGAGAGTATAAAAGCGTCTCCGATTGAGCGCTGAGAAAGAGCTCCTTCCCCGCTAAAGGATCGGGGAGCGAATGAATCGCTGAGCTCGAACTCTAACTCTCCAGAGAGAGAGAGAGAGTATAAAAGCGTCTCCGATTGAGCGCTGAGAAAGATCTTCTTCCCTGCTAAAGGAACGGGAACCGACTGAACTATTGAATTTGAACAAAGGGTCTGAAACAAGCAGCTACCCTAGCTAAGTTTAGCTTTCAGCCCTATCTCAACTAGGCAAACAGCCTTCAATTTGCCAACGCAGCCCAACACAAGAGATTCAGTACCATAAGAACAGTTATCTTATGAAATTTTCTAAGTCCCCCATATTCAGAAATAGGGGGCAACATGCGAATAATGCTAATCAATCTTTAATAAGCCCTAGTTAAGCGCCACATTAACGATTGATTGGGGGCCATATGCATATACACACGAACTTTAATGCAGCAATGCAGCACGAAAATTTTCTTTCTGTTGTTTGATTGATTTGTAGATATAATTAGATGGCCTGTTACTAAACATGGAAAGTTTATTTGAATACAGGTACACAATGATGCAAAAAGAGATAAACTTTCATTTATATACTGCGAACCAACAAAGTGAAAAACGACCTAGAAAGAAAAGTGAGGGCCAGTCTCACAATTACACTTCCTGGCCAGTGGAAAACCTAAAGACAAAATATCAACAAGCAACAATATCCTATTTACGCTTTGGCATCTTCTCCTGCTTCTGTCTCTCCAGCTTCGCCTTGTCGGCATCAGACTGATCCCTTTTCTTCCTCTTCCTTTTGTCTATGAGAGGAACATCCGAATCTTCTGAAGATTCCTCTTTGACCTCTTTTCTCTTCCTTCTATCAGAAAGGGAAGTCGGGAAGTCATCGGGATTTGCAAAATGAAGCTGTCTGCTGATGGATTTGGGCTGGATCTTCAAAATCATCCCAGTTTTGGGATCAAATTCTGCAAGAGGGACTACGTCCAAAGCCTCATCTGCCACCTTCTTTGAAGCCATCTCTTTTTCCTGCCTAGCCTTTCGGTTGGCCAAGGTTTCGTCGTCATCATCATCGCCTTTTTTGGCGCCGATAATATCTTCCTCATCCTCTACACGGCGCCCATCCATGTCTTTCAAGGCCTCAATGGTCTCAACATCCTTGGGAACATCAGTACTTGTAACACCCCGTGTATTCTATAACAGTGAAATTCACAAATTAAAGCATAACTAATTCCAAATCAAAGAATTAAGGGAAACGGGATATGCCATTGTGTTCGTCTCGGAAAAATACGCGAAATTGAGTCCGAGTTTTCGAAAAACGGAGTCCGTATGAAGAAGATATGGCCTCCGAAAGTTTCAGAATTCAGGTTAAAATTCAAACAGACGAAAACAGCTCAGAAAAACAAGTTTAAAATTCAAAATCAGGCCCAATTGGCCAGGGCGGGAAAATTCCCGCCTAAGGCACCCAGGTCGACTTGGCAGTCGACCTGGGCTAGCCAGGTCGACTGGGCTGTCGACTGCCAAGTCGACACGGTGTCGACTGGGCTGTCGACCTGGCCCCAGAGCCAGGTCGAACCCAGCCCACCCTGGCTGGCCTGGTCTGTGTTTGGTCGATTTTCTGAGCCTTGCCTTGTCACTAGGGCTAGGTGTCAGCTCCTGGTTGGTTTCTCCTTCAAACGAACGGCTATTATTGAACCAAGCTTCATCGACGGTCTAAATCAACTCACAAACTCTATAAAAAGGACCTAAGACTAACCCTAATTCACACAAACTAAAATGGAGCTGAGACCGTCATGTTGCTGAGGAGAGACTAAAGATAGCCGTCGGAAATTGAGAGGCAATTAGGAGAATAAACAAAAGCTTAAAGCAACGTCAAATCAATCAAAGCAACGCCTACAACAAAGGATAGCATCTCCAAATTCAGAATTCAGATTTCTGAATTGAAGATTCGTCATACGCTGTAAGTAGAGTGCTATTCCGATATGAATTAAATAATTGTGTTGATTTGTGTAAAGAAAGAAATGGAATTGTGGCGATAATAATTTATATTTGTATGATGCTTTGATGCTAAACGATTTGGGAATATTGTGGTATACGATTGGATATTCGCAAGAACGTGATTTGCGAAATGGAATTGTGGCGATAATAATCTATATTTGTATGTTATTTTGGTTCTAACGATTTGGCAATACTATGGTGTACGATTGGATTCATACAAGTATATGATTTATGTTGACAACCACATGTTGTGGAAATTTAATTCAAGCATATGATTCATATTGAAAACTACATGTTTGTGGTAGTTATTTACAACACCCATTTGATAATTGCAAGTATATGATTCATGTTAACAACTATATGTTGTAATAATTTATTTAAGATTCATGCAAGTATATGATTCATGTTACCAACTATATGTTATAATATTCTAATTGGAATTCATGCAAGTATATGATTCATGTTAACAACTATATGTTATGATATTCTAATTGGAATTCATGCAAGTATATGATTCGTTATTATGCTAATATGATGAACATACTTTTATGACCACTTTTAGTGTGTAATTGAATCGACTAAGTATTATGATTCATATGAAGTTATGTTGGAATTGGCATCATAGTTCATGTATAAAAATCATATTTTTGTGATAGTGACTAAAGCACGCACCTTTGTAAATTTGTATTAATTTTATGAACATGACTAAACTATGTTCGTTATTATGCCCAATGGAAAAACATGTTTTTAGGCTCATGTTGTTATCATAAGTTACATTAGAATTACATTAGAATTACATTCCTCTTGCAAGTTTACATAGATAAAATAAAAACCATGATGTAAGTTTAGATATGTTTATGCTATAATTCTATGAATAGAATGAAAACCATGATTCATATAAGAATTAGGTTGGGATAATTTTAGTTGAACCATACTTTTGTATTAGTGACAAAAGTAAGTACCTTTTTGTTAACATGTAGTGATTTTATGAACACGATTAGTTTATATCATGCCTAAATAAAAATATAGGCTTATATTTCTAGTCAAGACCCTGTGCCAATAATAATGATATCTAATTTAGTTAGATTCTTAATTTCAAGTTTACATGGTTATTGAACCTACGATTCATGTATTATTTATGCCATGATTATATGAATAGAACGATGCATGTTTAAGTACTGCTTATGCCATAATCATATGAATAAAATAATTCATGTTTAAGTATTGTCTATGCATTAACCATATGAATAGAATGATTTATGTTTAAGTATTGTTTATGCTATGATTATATGGATAAAATGATTCATGTTATGCCATGATTATATGATGTTACAATTGCAAGTTCACATGTGCCTATTTTATGTTAATTGAATCGTTCGTTGCAAGTTCATGCGTTCACACTCCCCTTTTTCATGATATCTTATAAACACCATGTTGTAAGCCTTCCCTTTTCATTTGGCTTAATTGGGTTTAAGTATTAAACCCAACACACCTTACATTGGAGCGAACGTGTAAAACGGGGGTGATGACGTTTGGGCTAAAATATAGAATATATGTGTTGGCATGTTCAACGCATGCCAACAATCTTGAAAAGAAATCAAGTGGCATAAATGAAATTTAACCAATGAAGATGAATTTGAATAATGGGCCGCAAATATTTACATATAAAAGAAAAGAGACAAAATATGTAAATGTAGAAAATACGATGTGTTTAACCCGAGGTTGGATTGAGTTGTGATGTAAACCTGCCCGGAACCGCCCGGCTGTCCAGTAGTCACAACAATACCTATCCAATGTGGGTGGTTAAACACGGAGCCCAATAAGGACCCGAGGTTAGACTGAGTTGTGGCGTAAGACTGCCCGGACCCAACCGGCAACAGGCAGCCACAACAATACCTGTCTAATGTGAGAGGTCAAGGCTTTAATAAGACAATTAAGGCTGAGTCAGGATTGATAGGATTAAGTAAATTATATTAATACTTAATCAAAATGGAACATGCTAAACTAAACAGACTGATTGGGGGGGTTAGGTTTATAAAACACTTAACCAACTTAGCATGTTGGTTAGAAATAGAAAACCTAGTAGCGGAGGACCCTTTTCGCAGTAACCCTACAAGGTATCATGATACCCTGAAACTAGGCAGGGTGGGGCACGATTACTGGGCTGAATGTAAGAGGTCAAATCAACGGCAGTGGTGCAGCAGTGTAGGTTCTAACGGGGTGCGGGCGTGCACACACTCCGGCGAAGAAAAATAAGGCACTGGGCACCAGTAGCATACCTGTGCATTCTAGGATTGTGTCGGGCCGCCACCATGGAACTTGATACACCACATGGTGGGACCAGCATAGGTAACTACAACATCGGGGGCCGTAAGACACATGTTACTATGCGAGTAGGAGCCGATCATCATAAAATGGATCACTTCACCCTGATTATGGGGTGCCTGTTGGGAACTAGTTTATTTGGGTACAGAGATTACTATGGGGTACGACAGTATATTCGACCCTAGACAACTTAACTAAGTATATGGTGCTTTCCCATTTCTAGTTTATACTCATCAAACCCAGTTCTTTATTCATAGACTGAATAGTCCTAGACTTACTCAGGCTTTATGTCTGACTCTACTTTTCTTTCGTCTTCTTTTCTTCCGTTCCCCCCCCCCCAGGTCCACAGGGAGGGAATACCGCAGCTTGACCAGCCTTCATATCCAGCTTGAAGAGAAAGAATGTATTGCTTGGATCTTTTCGTTTTTGGGACTATGGCTTTGGACAGCAACTATGGGACTTTTGCAGTTTATTTATGTTTTCTTTATGCTTCTTTAAATAATGTAATCAAGACAGTTATGAAGATGTTATGTTTTTGGAAGTATTGTAAAACAATTATGGTATGGTTGTTGTAACACGTATTTTTAATGAAATAAAAGTTGTTGTTTTTCCGCTGTTCAAAAATATGTGTTCTTATATCTGTCTTGTATATCTGTGACTTATACTTATAAACCTCCACCAAAATTAGGGCATTCCCTTTGAGAGTGACCCTAACGGAGGTGGGGTGTTTCAGTACTAGGTAACGGGGTGCTTCTTTTTGCTGTTGTGACCTCAGCCTGCTTTGATATATCAATACCGGCATCTAGCGAGACAGCTTCCTTCTCCGCTTCTTTTTCTTTTTCAACACCCTTGTCGACGGGCTCGCCACCTGTATCATGAGGAACACACATTACTAATTCAATTGGTTGTTCTACCAGACGACGACAATTCACAATTGCTTTGACAAATTGTGGGGAAAAGAAGGAGATACCTTCCGCAGATCCTCCTTCTTGAGTAGCTGCAGGAGCTCCAACAACCAAGGGAGTTAGGCCCAAAGGGATTAGTGGATCATCGGGATGGTATTCCTCAACTCCGGAGATCTTGGGCTCCACGGCTGATCTCGAACCCTCGTCAGCTTTGCCTTTACCATTAGCCAGGGCCCTCTCCTTTTCCATCTCCGCTAGAATCAGACGACGACCCTCTGCCAGGTCCTCAGGCTCGTTATCCCTCAAGATGCTCTTCATCAACTCATCTTCATCGGTTTCTTCGACCCCCAATCTCTGCTTTTCACCTTCAACAATGGCATCCCATAAATTGGCTAAAGTAACGTGGTAATCCGGGATCCACGAAATGTTGCGGGTTTTGAGGACTTGGCCAAGAAAGTCAAAAATCATCTCTTCAAACCCCTCGATATCCTTCTCTCTTGCGAGGAGCTTGTTGTTAGAAGCGGTAGCCATTTCAATAGCGCTTTCAACATTCTTTTCAGCGAGAGCTGCCCGTCTCTCCGCATCCGCGACCTGATCATTCAAAATCACCTTTTCTGCTTTAGCCAAAGCCAAACTTTCTTTCAAACTTGCTTTTTCTGCCTCCCAAGCAGCTCTCTCAGCTTCAAAATGGCCTTGTGCTGTTTTCAACTCAATATTGGCCATTTTGAGATCTTCAACCTCCTTCTTTAAGGCCATTTTCTCTTGGCTATTGGAGTCAAGTTCCGAATGAAAGCGCTGCTTAGCATTCTCTAATTCAATCTTATAATTTTCAGCATCTCTCCACGCTAAAGCAAGTTGGGATTGAGCATCCTCCAGGTCCTTCTCCATCTTTGTCCTGGCCCTTTCGTTGTTTTCAAGTTTCGCTTTAAATCTATGTGCTTCTATTTCGAGCGTTCGTATGACTTCTGAAAGGTTAACTGCATGTTTCTTCATCATCTCATACTGCCTGGCAACGTGGCGGATGTGCCCGACAACTTCATTATCCCAGTTCTTAGGGACCGGTTCCAAGGCTGGAACAAATGTCATCCTGTCGAAGAATATGTCTGGGAATTGTTCCCGCAGCTTTTCCAGCCTACCTTGAATCTCGGGACCATGCATGTAATCCCGTGACCCGGGGTAGCCAACTCTGGCTGGCTGGAAGGGACGATGTCACTCCTCTCCTTTTCAAACTCTTTGATTGGATCCTTGCCCTTATCTTTAGATTCGTGATGCCTTTTTGACGACCTTCTGTGGTAAGGTGCACTCTTTGGAGGAGTTAACTCTTTAGGAAGTTTCTTTCCCCCTGCAGGAACTACCGGATAATTGGAAGGCTTGGCAGAGGTTGATTTTGGTGGAGACCGGGGTTGCGAGGAAGTTGACTTGTGAGAAGGGCCGCGAAAATGCTCAGTACCCGGATGAAGACTGGGTGTGCCCTCACGAAGAGAACGATAAGAGTAAGATCGTCTGCGGGACATCTTTCCTACAAAAAAGAAAAGAGCATATTAAAACTTTGAATATTGACGATATAAGAGTGCGAGGTCAGATAGTGTGTGTGAATTGTGCATCCCATATAATTCCCCCTAATAGACCCGGGCCTAAAGACAGGCTCATCTGGCTATTTTCTTGTTCTCTAGTTGGAGCGATGGCCTCCTCAAGATAAGGGAAGAATGGCCCCCCTTCAAAGTCCCTCTCTGTGTATACATCATCGGGTAGAGGAATTTTGCTCAGCTCGTCGAATAACTGCTCTTCTGTCAAATCATCGGGAGCAGCGGTTTCGATTGGAGTAGAAATTGGGATTTCCTTGGACTTGTCACCGCGGACCTCATCCCCTCTGTATATGTTCAGGTCCTCATCGTCTTGGATGACTATCGGGGAAGGACTCATGCGAAACTTAGTTGTTTCTACCGCTTGCGAAGTTCCCTCTCCCTCCGTTGGGGGCACGTACTTATAAGGTTTGCCGCCAGCGCCAAGTCCAAATCTTTTATCCAAAAGATGATGCTTATGAAGATTTTCATCAGTAATGCATTTTTTGATCCTTAGAAAGTCGGATCTGCTTTGTAGAAGAATGGACAATCGATTGTTGTATAGCGGACCCTCCGTTTTCGGGAAGACGTGATCTATTTAAGACAAAGAAAAAGGGGGGAGAATGTTAACGCCTAGACTTCTTGAACAAGATATTCAATTAAAAGCTTAAAGTTTACTTGATTTAAGCCATCTTCTTGAGCATCCGGCCAGTTTCTTTATATAAAACCAATCAGACTTAGGATCCCCTATATTGCTATATCCATCGTACAGAACCTTCTTATTCGCCACTGATTCAAAGAAAGAGAAATTTGGAGTTGCCGAAGAACGATGCTTGAAAAGAAAGAAGAATGTCAAATCTCTGAATTTAAGTTCGGTGTGTAGGATCTCCGCGTATGCAACATATATGGTGTATAGAGATGCGTAGGCGTTAGGATGAAGCTGCATCGGAGTAATACCCAGTCGTTTTAAAGTCTCGATGGCGATCGGAGGAAACGGAGGAATAGCTCCTACCAAGCACATGGTTCGACTGATTGCCATATATCCTTCCGGAGCTAAGTGGGGTCTATCTTCGCTACCGGGTGTCAAGACATCATCCCAAGGAATCTCATGTCTCAAGCAGATTCTTTTAAGCTTTATATCATCGAGCTTAGATGCTAAAGAATCAGAAAATTTATCTATTCCGAGCGCGCCAGGAATCTCGTCGGGAGCTCGCCTGTCTATCTCAGATTCTTCACTAGATGAAGTACTTTCAGACGGATTTGATTCCGTTGCCTCGTATTCAGAGCCAGAATCTTCACCTCCTGGGTTAATTGGAGGGACCTCAGGGTTGTATTGCTCAGGAACCTCGGACTCCGTTTCTGTAGCGAATCTTGAAGAAGATTGATTATCCGACATTACTGCTAGGCGAGAAAACATGAAAAGTGAGATTAAAGCTACCCGTCCCCATGTGTGCAAGTGCCGGTGTGTGTGCTTGTGCATGCATTAAAGATAAAGCGTAAAAGCTATCAAGATCATCAAAATATTAGTCGTCATATGCAGTTAAATTATGCGGTCATTCAGTCCAGAAAGTCCAAATCAAGGCCCTAGCCTAACTGTTCAGAGTTTTATGGTGACAAGGCATCGCCTAAGGTTCAAAATTTGGTTTGGATCATGAACTACAAGTCGGACCGCGATGTGTATGACAGTTCGCCCTCCTTCGGATCGCAGGGTAGAGGGATCGGCCTCCTTCGGATCGCAGGGTAGAGGGATCGCCCTCCTTTGGATCGCAGGGCAGAGGGATTGCCCTCCTCACGAATCGTGAAATCGAGTAATCGGGGTCTTTGCTAGATCGTTGTAGTTCCCCACGAAGCGCGCCACTGCCGCCACCACGACCCTCCGACTCGCCACTGGCCTTCATCTTCTTCCTTTCCTCTCCTTGCCCACGATCCGAACCGGCCTTCTTCTTCTCCTTCCTCCTCCGTTTTCCTCCTCTCCTTCTAGTTTCCGAACTCCAACCTCTGAACCTATCAGCCATGGCGCTTCGCTGGTTCCCCCAAGAATCACAATTTCCCATCGTTTCCTCCCTCAAACCAGTCGAAAAAACTCATAAAATGGAGAGCGATATCGCATAAGGATGCTTTCGATGGATTACCTTTATAAAAGTTGGGAGAACAGTCAGATTTTTGGAGGTTTGAAAAAACTCGGGTGTTTCCTCAGTGATGCAGGCGATACGATACGAAAGAAGGAAGAAGGAAGAAAGTGAAGAGGAGGGTCGACTTATATAGGCAAAAGGGCGACCGTTTGTCTCCCCTTTTTTGTTTTATTCGATCCGCGAAAATAGGCGGGCCGCGAACCAAAAGCCCACCACGTCTCGGAGAGAAGCCCATTTCGTTCCGTTCCGTAAAGAAGCTCAAGCGCTCACCAAAGAACGAGACGAATGGCTCGAATGGCTTGCTAAAGGACCGCGACTCGAGTATGCGATACAAATCGATAAATCACCAACAGATTCAGTGAAGAAGACTCTGAAAAGTCCCAGAAAAGGAATCGTTCGCTGTTTTGCGACTCGATGCGAAAAGACGGTTCTATAGCTTCGAAGCATGTTCCATCATCGATAAAACATACTTCGAGGGGGCAAAATGTTGGTTAGCTTTTTGACCAAGCCACCCAGGTTCATTCATAAGAAGAACGCATGAAACCACATTCTCCAAGTACATGAAGGAACGGACCGCACCATTGACTCGCCCCTCATCGGATCGCCCCCATATTGGATCGCACCTTATCGGATCGCCCCCAATTCATCAGCGAAAAGACACCTCTATGCGATTCGATCCATGCATGTGATATTGCCCAGTATTGACCGATCCGATCCCCTGATGCATGGCGGAGCCTCTGACCCGTTCAAACAAGAGCTAGTCTTCAGCGATCCAAGACGCATGGATCTAGCGACACGTGTCCCTAACCGTCATTTTGACCGATTCTCCCCATCTGCACGATCCGATTTTCAAGGGGATCGCGACACCTGTCCGCAACGGCTAATTTGACTATTTCTTCAACGACAGTGACGCGATCCGATGTTCTCGGGATTCGTGCCACGTGTTACCACGACCCGCCTGACAAAATCAGCTATAAATAGCCCGGAGCTTGGCATTTTTTGGGATCTTTTTGGCAATATTGAGTACTGAATCCGCCATTATTGTCAGACTACTAGAGTATTGAGAGAAATCATTGATTGTATTAGCTATCAAAGTATAATCAATAATATATAAAGTGGACGTAGGCTCGTTAACGCCGAACCACTATAAATTCTGTTTGTTAGTTTCTTTTTCCTCATTCTTCAGTTGAAACTCTATAAGATTCAGAACAATTTGGGTGTTAGGTCCAAATTTTGATCTAACAATATCCAACGTTTTGATATTTAAAATACAAGGGTCGTTTTCCATATATCAGTTATGGATTGGGCTTAAGATTTCTAAAGTAATTGAATCTATTAATAACGGAACACCTTATTCCTTATTTCCCTGTTTACATCTATTTAACTGTGTTTACTCACACCAGTTCCCTGACTGACCCGGAGTTTATTTTCTGTGTTTTCCCTAAACTCTTGGGTACTCATAATATTTATTATGAGTAGGCAAGTAATTCAGGTTGGCAAATGGAACCTTACGAAGTTCAAGTTGCAGGACAAGTCTAGTAGTTTACTACACCTATGTATCCAGTTAGATTTGTATTTCCATATCATGATGTATTATTATGTGAATGTACTATGATGATGTAAGTTGTTGATGTATTATGATGTACCAGACCCTATGATGTAATGTATTTGTATTTTTTTAAATTCCGCTGTGAGATTTCTGATAACTTCTTATTCTTATATTCTATTAGTTCTATCTTTTCTATCCCATCTTCTAATTTCTTTCAATAATGACACGGTTTTCGGAGGGTCGAAAATCGCGCCGTTACACATAGCCACCATGAAAAAAAGACCCTAGGAATATCTATATATAAAGGCTATTAAAGACGGGCCTATACAGATATGGAAAATCTTCCGACCAAGTTCTTTGTTTCTTGTATAGCCCTGCCACGGGTTTTGGTGCACATTAGAGGACGTGCGATTAAGGCATCGAGCTACAATTGACGATATGTATATGGGACAGTCTATATACATGCATGTCGACTCTGGGTGGTGTACCGTAGACCTAAGGACATTACTCCTGTATGAAACATGATTCGATCGACAATGGCAGTCCGTACGCTTACAAAGCGTAGTAATGACAAATATATGTGGGACGTAATATTGTTATGTAGAGATCCGTACATCACTTCGTCGTAGGATGTGGGGCTACGTTCATTTCTATGGCATTACGGTGGAGACCATGCGAGTGGGGTACCATGGGGTGTACCTCAGTATTGAGGGGTAGCTACAGATATACTATATTAGGTTAATCCACTAGGAAGTAAATGGATATGACGTATGTGTAAGTCTTGGGTGTTGTTAACCTAAGTAACCTAATAAATTAGAAATGTGATTGAACGGTATATGTAGGATTATCTAAATTGTATAATTTGAATCTAGTCATCAGAACTTGTGTTCTGACCCCTTCCTCAATACATACTCGCAGGTTAGATTTGTGGCAGAGACATGATAGCCTTCGATACTGGTTAGGCAGTATTATTAATACGTAAGGCTATATTTTGATTAAATTATATTTTATCCATTCTGCTGTGAGATATTTTCTGAGCTCTAACATATTTTATGCCTTTGTCTTTTCTGCAGGATACTAGAGCAAACCAACTCGAGGTTCAATGGATTGAAATTTTAAAAAAAATCGGTCTGTCGGAATTCGGGTTGTTACGGTAGGGCTTAACATTACTTTGGTTCTGATGCAAATCTCTTCGCTATCAGCGTTTGAGGAGATTTCCAGACATTGTTATATTATGGTTGGTGGGGTTTTCTTGGAGTTGGATGCCTGCTTCTTCATGAGGCGCCTTCATTGGAGGCTGCTTTGTGCATTGAAGTTGTTCCTTCTTCTCATGGTGTTTGTTTTGGTAGCGTCACGTATGTTCCTATTCGTCGGTAACTTTTTGCCAATGTTTTGGGTAACACTATATAACGACACGTATTTTACGCATCATAGGATTGTAAAATAATTATATTTAATTCCCTGGTGGTCAGTTCATTCTTAGATTTTTTTTTAATATATTGTTCACCAGTATGCGAGACATGTTTATGACTTTTACTGAACTAATTTGTGACCATTTTTCCCTTGAGTATATTGTTTTAGCTAACTTTTGATAAGATCAAATCAAGTGATAAAATTAGCCTTATTGGGTCGGAATAACAGTTTACGATTCCGTAGATTGGTCACTTGTAAGATTTGGCTTAGTGGTTTGGGAGGAATCGTCGTTTAATTTTAGATTTTGTTAGACAGACTAATTAGTAACTAATGGGTTGATTAGTGTATCCCATTAGGATGATTACATTCAACTATAAATAGGGGGCTTTGGGGAGATAATTAGGGTTACTCTCTTCGTTCAAACATTAGATTGGGCGCCTGTGATTCTCTGTTTCAGCCTAATCCTTATTTCTTCAACAATTCATTCTAAATCAAAATCTACATTTGGGAAGATCATATCTCGTTGTTTTTCATCAAATCAAAGGTTTTCAACATTGTCTCTTTGCTCTCCAAGCCTTAGTTCATCAGTAATTCACTGGATTTAAGTTGTGGTGAGCGATGGATATCTCTCACACGGATATAATGGATAATATGTGTTGATTTAGGGTTATTTCACACCATGCATATTTAATTCACCTAAAATCAGATTGCCTATTTTAACTTTAGTATTAGAAACCCTAAATAATTTGATTTGATCATATACGCTAGTAACTCGTTAAATTAATCATGTTTAATGTCTATTTAGATCCTAATTATGCTAGATCCATCATTTTTATGCTATATTTCATGTATGTTCATGTTTGTATGATTGATCATGATTGAGATTATTTGAAGTGTAGCTTGATTTGTCGAAGTGTACGATTCTGATTGATTTTGTCCTCTAAAATTGTATGTCGTAAGCTCAGAATTGGTACGCAGAGCAAATCAGAAGTTTCGAGATCAGATTCAAACGAAATTTGATGGAGGAGCTCTAAAGGGCATTAGGATAGTGCCCAGAAAATTTCGTCCCAAAATGTGCTGAGGCTATGGATAGGTACCGGTCCATAGGGGATGGATCTCCTACCGGTCTGGTCTATAAGATGGACCACCTGAAGGTCCATCAAAATTCATTGGATTCAAGCGAAACTTGGAAGGGAAATCTGGAGGCTACCCAAGAATTTTCACTTGAAAATTCATTAAGTGCATGGGATGGTACTGGTCCATATAAACCGGTACCTATTCATCAAATCAACATTTTTTTGATGAAAGAATGGGATCATGTGATTACTAAGCTAACATTCATTGGAAAATTGTGGAAAGCTTTCTAAACTAATGAATAGACCAGACCTATAATATAGGAGTTTGTACTGTATCTTCCGGAAGTGCACCATCGACATTATACGATCTACTGAAATAGATTTTGCGGAAAACCAGCTATATCCGATCTTGGTTGGCCTTTCACCCCAAACCACAAGTCATCCCTATATTTTAGGATGGAATAATTATCCACTTTATTTGGAGCTAGTAACATCCAAGCATGTTTTTCATGCGATTTCACTTTGGGAAGAATCTTAGGTGGCCTTAGTTAGCACAAACCGCACATGACTAGTTTCAAAATGGGGACGAGAGAAAGAGAGATGTGGTACTGTACGATTGTAAGTAATATAAGTAGCGTACTGTCATAAACGAAACTCTAGTTGTGCTGGTAATCACCTATCCAACCGACCTAGAGTGAAATCTGATCTGGAAAAAAACAAGGAGTGATCGCTGCTAACTCTCCGGGTTTCTGGCATTATGTGCGTGCTACTGTGCAAGACGGATAAGATTCTCAGGAATATGCGGGTGTAGGGGAATAATGGAAACTAGCAGTGCCTATTCTATTAGTAAGCGTGAGCGACGGCTGCTTTCGATGCTGAATCTTCCGAGGGAAGAAAAAAATGTAAATGACCAAGCTTTCTGTGAATTCTTTCTCTTGAACGGCAGGACTCATCCTTTGATTCAAGGTTCGTAGCTGCCTTCTATTCTTGGTTCGAAAGACAAACAAGATCAGAAAGCCTGACTCAACTATTGATGGATTGACTTGATTTTTGGTATGCAACATACAGGGACTTCAAGGAAGTTATGGATAAAATTTGAGCCAAAGATAACCTAAGCTTAAGGACCGCTACCGGTCCATAAGTGATGGATCTCCTGCCAGTCCAGTCCATCTCCTCTCATTTGGGTCCATAGGGATGGACCTACTCATTTGGACACTAAATTTTGGCTATAGCAAGATAAGGTCCTAAGAAGACTATGGTGCAAGTTTTGTTGGAATTGGATAGGTCGTAGTATGATCACTCGAGTTCTCGTTGATAGACCGACAAAGAAAATTATCGGGGGGAGTTAGACTTTGAGACTTGATCAGTAGGAAATAGGGCCATTTGGAGCTCATTGGTGAAATTAGATTGTGAAAACTTCTATGGGATAGAAGTGGATATCAGTGGATACTTTTTTTCAAGGAAAATACTGTAATGGCGGAATTCTTATCTTCTTCTTTCTTGAATGGATCTCGGCAAACTCTTTCTTCTCTCTCTTTGAATGGATCTTGCCCAAATCAATCTCTGTCGAGTAAACCGTATGTGAAGGGGAAAAAGGCAAGATTTACCTCTCGACCAGACTTGGTTTCCATCCGATTTCAGAAGCATTGTTTTCGGTGTGGAGAGTATGATCGTCTCGCGAGGCACTGTAACAATGGTGGGTTATTGGGTCATCGAAGGAGGATTATTTCGGATTTGGCAGGTGATTTGGGGAAAAATCGGCTAAAGATTCAAGAAGCACAACTTCTGAGTTCGGGTATGATCTTATTAAAGAATTTTATTAGCCTTGATGAGAAAGTTCAGATTGTTAAAAGAATTCAAGAGCTTGGAATTGGGGACGGAGGATTCTATAGACCGGGCTTCGAAAATGGAGCATTGTTAAATCTATTCATGATGTGTTTGGGTAAAAACTGGAATCCACAATCCAGAATTTACGAAGATAGGAGAAATAATGATGGCTCTATTCCCCCAAAAATTCCTGAAGAATTCAAAAAGCTGGTATGCGATTCCATGGATTTTGCGCACAGGGAATTAGTTGATAAAGGTCGAAAACTTGATGAATTACCATTCATGACTCCTGATGTTTGTATAATTAATTACTACAATCGGGATGGGAAATTGGGAATGCATCAGGACAAGGATGAAAGCAAGGAAAGTCTGGCACTTGGTCTTCCTGTAGTTTCTATTTCGATAGGGGATTCAGCCGAGTTCGTGTATAGAGATGAAGGAAGCACTGTCAGGAATATTATTCTAGAATCAGGAGATGTGCTGATATTCGGTGGCAAATCAAGAGGAATTTACCACGGCGTTTAAGGTATCTTCAATAACTCGGCCCCGGATTTGATCAGAAACAGGACTAACATGAATGGGGGGAGACTTAACTTGACTTTTAGGCAGTGTGAGGTTTCGCAAAATTATACATTCAACTCTGTAAGTCTTCCGCAGTATTCTTTTTCAAATTTTAATCGCTCATTTGCTGATATAGTGAGGAAACCTATGCTTAATATGCCAAATTGGAATTCGTTTAAGGCTAAACAATTTCCAATTAGAAAAAACGTGGGTACTAGAGTTTGCTTTCGCTGTGAGGAATTGAATCATATAGCAAGTGATTGTAGAAATGGTCTGAGATGCTTTAACTGTGGTGGAATTGGGCATAGAAAGTCAAGTTGTTCAATGAGTTTTACTGGAAAATCGGTGTGGGAACTGATGCACTTTAACTGTTTGAGAATTTGTCTGATTATAATTGAGCTTCTAGATTTACTCGCTCTGGACTCTTTGGGCTGTTTAAATGAAGGTGCCTACCTATTGTTGTTGTTGGGATGGAACTTAGAAGGGATGGTGGATGGAATCTTATGGAATAAGAAGGTTGAAAAAGAGAAGGTTTATCCTCCGTTGCCAATGTCGCTGAAAAGAAAAGAACATGCTTTTGCGTTCAGTTTAAATCTGGTTAAGCTACGGAGATTGTTCTCTGATCAGCATACGAGCAACAATATAATGGTAGTTAGGTTGTTGGACAGAATACTAGACCACTTCGATGCT